>JAASGM010000007.1:0-76605 GCA_023334215.1 Globisporangium cystogenes | reverse complement strand
GCCGCAGAGCAGCTGGACGTCCGACTCGATCTCCGTCCCCTTGTCCGTGCGCAGCGTGCGCGTCTCGAACACGTTGCCCGTGAGCCGCTGCTCGAGCCGCTCGCCCAGGATCACGGTCACCTGGAGCTTCGCGAGCGAGTGATTCAGGTAGCTGTAGAACTTGTCGCGCAGGTTGTTACCCGCGATGAGCTTCTCGCGCGCCTCGAGGATCGTGACGCTCTTGCCCGGGTACTTGGCCGCGATGTCGCCGGCCACCTCGCAGCCCACGGCGCCGCCGCCCACGACCAGGATCCTGTCCGCCCGCTCGATCTGCGCGTGCACCTCCTGGAGCTTCGCCTCTGTGGACGCGCGCGAGTAGTCCGACGGGTCGGGCTTGATCGGCACCGTGTACGTGCTGCCCGTGGCGACGACCAGGTAGTCAAACGCGAGCGTCTCGACCTCGCTCGCGTCGGCGCTGTCCGCGTCGCCCACGCGGCGGAACGAGAGCTCGTTCGGCGCCACGCGCACGGCCGTCGCCTCGGCTCGCAGCACGCGCGCGAACGGCGCGGCCAGCGCCTTGTCGTACGGGATGAACAGCTTCTGCGCGAACGCGGCGTCCGTGTAGGCGCGCGGCGTGCCGACCGCGTGGTAGTAGAACGCGCTCTTCTCCACCAGCACGACCTCCACGCCGTCCTGCGGCGAGAGCTGCTTGGCGAGCGCCTGCGCGCACGCGACGCCCGCGGGGCCGCCTCCGACGATCACGATCCGGGGCATGCTTGACTTGGTTTTTGTATGCGAAGGTGATGGCGGAAGAAAAAACCACTGCCCTGTGTAATAGCATATATGATACTATCAAACGGCTTTGACGAACGCTGCTGACGTCATGGCTCCGGCTCGCGGGGCGACTCGGCGAGCGGGGCCTCCGCCTCGTCTTCAGCAGACTCCGGTTCTTGCGAGCGAGCAACTTCGTCGCTTGCAGCATCCGCGGCCGCTGTGCGCGCGGACTCCTCGTCGCGGCGGAACCGCGCGTCCATCTGCCGCCAAAACTGCTGGATCTTCCGCGCGGCGGCGTCCATCGCCTCCGCCATCGCCTCCGCACTCAGATGCACGTGCGGCATGATATCCACGCTGCTTTTCCTGTCTGCCGAGTCCCGCACGACGTTCGCAGACTCCAGTCCAGACGCGATTTGCCTCGAGATCACGTCGTCGCTTGATTCGGGAGCCGGCTCCTGCTCATGCGAGGTGTCATGTGCTCCCGCTCGCTCGACATTGACACCGATGTCACCACTACAGTCGGCGTCGTCGCGTTTGATCACCCTCGCTGATTCATCCGCAAAGCAACCCGCACGCGCCTCGCCTCCAGTGTCAGCACTTGCAGTCACGGCTGTGGTGTCAGCGCTCGTATCCGCCTCAGTCGGATCATGGCTTGCAGAGGCATGCGAGGTCTCGTCATCCGTGTCACCCTTGTCGGCTCGCTCGGCTACAACGCCTTCGACTCTCGGAGTATCGCTCGGCGTGTCGAACTCGTACGCATCCGACTCGTCAGCGTCGTCTTGTGGACTTGCAGCGCTCGAATCGCTCACTGCAGTATGGGCGTCGACGGCGTTCTCGAGAAATCCCTGCTTGTGTTCTGCTGGTTCATCCGTGGCTGCTGATGAAGTGGAGTCGTGGCGAGTGTGGGGATCAACCGGATCGACCAGGAACCCTTGCACAAGGCGTTGCTGAGCGCCGTCGTCGACATCTTCACAAGAACCTGCTCCGCTGGAGGCAACCACCGTAGCGTGTGGATCTACGGGGTCCACGAGAAACCCTTGCTGGTGTTCCTTACGGTTCTCTTCCTCTGGAGATGGCGGAGACGAACTAACCGTTAACGGCAGCGTGTGGGGATCGACTGGGTCAACCAGGAAGCCTTGCACGAGTCGTGGTTGCTCTTTCTGGATCCCACCAGTGTCCTTGCGCGTGTCGTTCTCATTCGTGACTGGATCTGAAGACGTCGTCAAGATGGTCTTGGGCTCCGATGACGCCGAGTGTGTTGCTGATACCGCTATCGCCACCTCAGCCTCCTCTGCGTCGTGGTCGTCGAAGTTCTCCTCTGCGTACATCTGCTCCGGGTGAAGCATATGAGCGTCTCGTGCGCTCGCTGGAGCGCTCACCACGACATCTTCCTCGTCATCTTCGACGGGATACCCCTCTTCAGCGTCCGCGAGCTCCGTCTCTCGAATCGCCGCTGTCGGAGATCGTTGTGGTGTGTCGACAGCCTCTTCTCGGATGTCCGTCTCGGACTCTTCAAGTTCATCGTCGCGCTTGACAAGAACGCGTGGCTCCTCTCTCGCAGGAGCGTCGATTGCAGCTACTCCATGAGAAGCCTCGTCGGTCTCTGTGTCACTGTGGTGTTCATCGGCGTACTCGTTCTCCGAGACGTCTCGACCCGCTTCTCGGAGAGACGCGACTGCTGTGTCGTGCAGCTCTCCGTTGATCTGAAGCACTGCGGCTTGTTGCGGTCGTCGGACTTGCTGCTCTGTGTCGACGGTGCTTAGGTCGACAACAGCTCCGGTTGGTAGTGTGGATGGTTCTTGAACACCACCGCATGGCACGGCAGCTTGAGCAGCTGGATGGGGCTCGTCGATGACCTCTTCTCGGCTGTTGCTCTTGCTGCAGTCGTATGCAGACGACACGAGTCTGCTTGTCTGGTCGGTTTCTTCGTCTTGGGCATTGGCATCGGCGTCCCGCAGCTCCGCCATCTTCTGTCGCAGGAGAGCAACCGCCGTCGTCGCCACTGCTTCGTCCTTCGCGCGCTGCCGCTCAGCTTCTGCTGTCTGCTGCTCCTTCCGAGCCCTCACTTTCTCCGCTTCGAGGAGCGCTTTCACCTCCCGCGCGGTGCGGATGTGGATGTTCTCCTCGAGCTCGCACTCGGCTTCCAGTTGCGCGAGCCGCACTTGCTTGTAGTACTCGGCCTCCTGCGCGCGACGCCTCGTCTTCGCCACGAAGCTCTCCTTCTTTGCGTCGTGGTGTTGGTTCGACAGCACTTTGACTGTCCCCGAGGCGAACGAGACGCTCGTAGCGTGGGCACCGAGTCCCCGGTTGTAGTTCGCTTGGTCCTGCGCCTGGTTCGACGTCGCCTTCGCCTTCGGCTTCGCTCTCTTGTGCTCGCCATCCCCACGAGCAGCTGTAGAGGAGATCGTAGCGCCACCAGCTGAGAGCCGCAGCTTCCCGATGACGACTGGTGATCCGCTGCCTGAAGCGACCATCGATCGTAGGCGCTCGACTTCGCTGCGATGCTCTTCGAGTTCGATCTCCAGCTCTTGGTACCGAAGGAACTTGCTGGGAACGCACGCGTACTAGTGAGAACGTTAGCGCCGAGGGGGGAACGCACAGGAGAGAGAGAGCGTGTGTGTATGTGTGAACAACCTGCTGAACTTGACTCGGTCGAGCTCCTTCTTCCGCGCTTCCGCGATCGCCTCCGCACTCACCACCTGTGCGCGTAGCAAGCAGGTCAGTACAGTGTGACCGAGAAGACACGGCGAGCGACTTCCAGCCGTACGCGCTGCTGGTTCTCCACCACGAGGCGGTCGATGAGCTCCTGCTTGCGCGTCTTCGAGAGCTCTGCGTCCTGCGGAGCACGCAACACTGCGAACACCGACTGGAGCTGCAGAGCGCATGCGCACAGACACCTCCAAGCAAACTGAGCACTTTGTATCGACGGCGTTCTCCTTCCGGACCCCCACAGCAGCATGGCCACGCACGTCCCTCTCCTTCTTCTGCAGCGACTCCTGAAGCCTGCGCACTTGGGTCTTGAGCTGCAGAATACACTCGTCCTAACGCAATGTCAGCCTTCTCCCGAGAGTACAGTGTTTCAAGCACCGTCACGCCTGCCACGCTGACCTTCTCGGCGAGTTGGCGCCTCGCAGCGTTTAGTTCCTCCTTCGCGCGCTCCCACTCGCGACGCTGCTCCTCGACCTGGTGAGGCGCCTCCCGTCCGACAAAGCGAATCAGCGAAACGAGCGCTGGATGGGGCGCAGGTCGCGCACGCACCGCGATGTGCTCGTGTGTTGCAGCACGTGACGCATGCGCTGCCACGGCGCCGCCTGTGGCACTGCGGCCCATCGCGAGCGCCGAGTGTCGCTTCGAGATTCGGAGTATGCACATCTGAGAACGATCCATCTGAGTCTGATGCGGGAACTCGAAGCGACACATCTCAAGATCCCCAAGCGAGCGCGTGAGCATCGAAGTGCTCGGAGCTCCACACTAACGCAAGTGCACACGAGCGCGGCGATGGGCGAAGCGCCAAGTTGGCAGCACATGTGGGGAGCGAAGGTGAAGATGCCTTGCGACATGGAGGACGACGTACTCGAAGACGCGATCAAGCACGTCACGACGCGACTCGCCAAGTTCGACACGGAGGAGTGGGAGAAGCAGGGACTCACGGTGCGCTCCCGCTGCTGCTTCCGCTGTCTGCGAACGGCAACCTGTCGTATTGGCGCTGCCTGCATCTGTGGTTCGAGAGCTAACGGGACAGGATGGCTGGATGGCAGGTCTGCGAGGATATCAAGGCGCACATGGACGAGCTCTGGGAGCCGCACTGGGTCGTCTGCATCGGCCGCAACTTCGGGTCGTACGTGACGCACGTGACGCGCAACTTTGTCTTCTTCTACTTCAACGAGAAGGCAGTGATGGTGTACAAGGCCGGCTGACGCAGCGTGTGAGCACGAGCGAGCGGCGACTGCTCCTTCAGCGTGTGAAGAGAGTTCGAGCTCTCGTATCCCCTCCGTTGGTCGGAGCCGTAGACTGGAGATCCGCCCGTCCTCCTCAATGTAGCATACTGTTCATGAACAGATCTATGTACAGGCGCCTGCGTTGCTGCGTTCATGGTGGTCAAGTCCTGGTGGTCAAGTGTGCATGGGCTTTCTTTGTTTAGAATTCGTATAGAGACATAACCGAGGGAAATCGCCACCACCAACCAAAACGCACACTTCGCGAAAGGGTACATAGCGCGAGAAGCGTGACCGCGACCGTGACGACCTCCTCGACGACGACGATGGCGCCCGCGACGAAGAAGCAGCGCGTGGAGAGCGAAAATACCGGCGCTGCTGTCACCAGCTACTCGGACGACGAGGCGGCGCGCAGCAGCCAGCAGAACGATGGCGATGCGACGGAGAGCGACGAGGAGGACACTCCGATGTCCATCATCGCGCAGTTCCAGAGCGAGGATGTGAGAGCCTGACACGTTGGATGAGGACGCGCTTGGAAGTGCGCTGATGTGGTGTGTGACTTGGCGGCGTGTGCAGGGGACGAACGTGGGGCCGCAACTCGACATCCCGCTGAGCTCGAACGTGAGCCAGATGGAGATCCTCGTGAACGAGCTGCTGCAGGTGCGGCTGCTGCTGCTGTTGCCATGTGTGGATGCTGGTTAGCGGAACGCAAAGGTGCTCATGCTGGTACATTCGGCGTGCAGAACGGGAAGAACAAGGTTCCGTACTCGCTCTTCGTCGGCGAGACGGAGATCACCAAGTCGATCCAAGCCACGGTGGAGGAGCTGGTACGTCTACCATGACCCTCTCTCTGTATCAACGCGCTTGCCGTTGAGTGCTGACGAACTCTGTTCTGCATCGCAGAAACTCTCGACGGAGACAGCGCTCACGATCACGTTCCAGCCGCTCGCAGTGTTCCGCGTCCGCCCGGTCACGCGATGCAGCGACACGTTGCAGGGCCACTCGGAGGCCATTCTGCACGTGAGCTTCAGCCCGGACGGCAAGAAGCTGGCGAGCGGCGGCGGCGACGCGACCGTGCGCTTCTGGGACACCAACACGTCGATGCCCAAGTACACGGGCCGGGGACACAAGCACCACGTGCTGTGCACAGCGTGGTCGCCGGACGGCGAGCGCTTCGCGTCGGCGGACCGCAACGGCGAGATCCGCATCTGGGACCCCGCGACGGGCAAGCAGATCGGGCAGCCGATGAAGGGCCACAAGCAGTGGGTGAACTCGCTCACGTGGGAGCCGATGCACCGCAACGCGAGCTGCGAGCAGTTCGCGAGCGCGTCCAAGGACGGCAGCATCAAGGTGTGGAACGCGCGCACGGGGCGGCAGGTCGCGTCGCTGTCGGGGCACACGGACTCGGTCGAGTGCATCAAGTGGGGCGGTGAAGGGCTGCTGTACAGCGCGTCGCGCGACCGCACGATCAAGGTGTGGGCCATGGAGGGCGAGCACGTGGGGAAGCTCGTGCGCACGCTCGTGGGCCACGGGCACCGCATCAACACGCTGGCGCTGAACGTGGACTACGTGTGCCGGTCGGGGCCGTTCGGGCACTCGAACAAGGTGTTCGCGTCGCGCGACGAGATGCAGCAGGCGGCGCTCGCGCGGTACCAGGAGGTGCGCAAGAACCAGCCGGAGCGGCTCGTGTCCGGCTCGGACGACTTCACGCTGTTCTTCTGGGAGCCGTCGGAGAGCAAGAAGCCGCTGGAGCGCCTGACGGGCCACGTGCAGCCGGTGAACCACCTCTGCTTCTCGCCCGACGGCCGGTACTTTGCGAGCGCGTCGTTCGACAAGAAGGTCAAGATCTGGAACGGGCAGACGGGCAAGTTCGTCGCGACGCTCAACGGCCACGTCGGCGCGGTGTACCAGGTGTGCTGGTCGAGCGACTCGCGGTTGATCGTGAGCGCGAGCAAGGACTCGACCGTCAAGGTGTGGGAGCTCGCGGACCCGAAGAACGCCAAGGCGACGCTCTCGGGCCACGAGGACGAGGTGTACGCGCTCGACTGGAGCCCGAACGGCGACAAGGTGGCGTCCGGCAGCAAGGACCGCAAGATCAAGATGTGCGTCTCCTGTCGTGTGAGGTGTTCTGGTGTGGAGGGATGTGGTGCTGACATGTTGTGTGGATGTGGTGTGGTGCAGCTGGCGTCACTAATGTCACTCAAGCGAGCATTTTTTCGAAATATAGATATGTTTTCTCGAAAGTCGGATATTCAGTTAAGTGTTGAGAGAGCGACATTGGCGCGTCCTCCCGCCAAAACTTCCCTTAGTTTTATCACTATGCCGATCTGCGTTGATCCTGTTGGCGCGCACATTTCCGAACTTCGCACCTCCCTCGCAAGACCTCCGCTCCCGCTCCATTCCGACGACGATGAAGCGCGGCCGCGACGACGACTGCGCCTCCGGCGCCTTCTCGCCCGTGCACCCGTCCTTCCAGACGCCGCAGCTCGGCGCCGCCTCCATCTCGCCCTGGAAGCAGCCGCCGCTCTTCGCGGGCGGCGCCGCGGTGCACGCGCGCACGAAGGCCGCGCCGATGAAGCGCTTCCGCGACCGCTCGGTGCCCATCGGTGCGTGGAAGGTTCCCGTGCTGTTGATTGCCGCAAGGCGCTTACTCGAGGCTGCACCCACATCGCTCGACCAGACGCGATGAGCCGCATGATGTCGGCGGCGGTCACGAGCGCGCGCATGAAGAAGCACAGCTCGCAGCTGCAGGCGATGGCGCTGCTCCCCGCCGCGAGCAGCGCCTGCTGCGCTGTATGCGCGGCCGGAAAGCGGCACCAGAACGCGCCACCGGCCGTCGACCGGTGCGCGTACTGCGAGAAGCTCATGGGCGGGTGCTGCCGCCGCGACTGCGAGAGCTGCCTCGGCCAGTTCTGCTCGCTCTGCTCCACGCTTAAGTACGTGGCGCTACACGTGCGGCGCTCGTGGGGTGGGCGTCAGGCGCTGACGCTGTGTGGATTCTGCTGTGTGCAGCTGCGACGAGCAGTTCGACCGCGTGCTCTGCTGGACGTGCAACGAGCGCGCGTAGACGGCCGAGGCGACTAGGTGAAGCTGTTAACTTAAGTGTTGCGTGCTTGTACAGCCTGTCGTCTCCCCTGCCTACGTGAACGTGCCACGCGCCGCCGCGTCGTCGAGAAGGAACCGCCGCAGCATCTCGAGCGCCACGCGCGGCTGGTCGCGGGGAACCATCTGCACGCAGACACGCACGTGAGTGGCGGAGCGAGCGGCTCGCACCAAGACACCACCAGAAACGCACGCACATGCCCGGCCTCGAAGACCTGCAGGAAGCTCAGCCCGTGCGCGCTCCGCACCAGCCCCGCCCGCGTCTCGCCCAGGCGGAACGACTCGGCCGGAGCCGCGTTGAACTCCGCCTGGCGGCTCCACTTGAGCCTCCGCGTCCACTCGTCTTGGCTCTTCCAGTTGACGACCGTGTCGGCGTCCCCGCCGTACACGAGCACGCGCACGGCTCGCTCCAGCAGGAACGCGACGCGGCCCTCGCTCTCCTCGATGCGGTCCTCTCTCCGAAGGCTGGCGAAAGTCGTGCCGCTGCACAGCATCCACGTGCGGTGCGAGGCTCCAAAGTACGCGAGCACCGGCGGCTGGTTGACGAAGTCTTCGAGGCGTGAGAACCGGTAGCAGAGCCCGACGGGGTCGTCGACGTGGCACTCGCGACGCACGTCGTACATGTTTCGGCCAGCGTCGACGACAGCGAGGTCAGCGATGCTGGAGTAGTCGTTGAAGAAGTCGACCGCGGCTTTGCAGTCGCTGGCGTAGTGCGTTCGTAGTGAGCGCCTGCGCGTCGAATCGTGTGCCGCAGCCTCGCAGTCCCGGGCCGCCACTGTGAACTGTGCTGCCTTCTGGCGAAGCAGCGCTTCGCTCTCTCCGAGCAAGTTCTCGGTGTACGGGTTCGTGACAGCGAAGTCCACGTACGTGTCCACGAGCGCCTGGGGCGACACGAGTCCGTTACCGATCCCGATTCCTTTCAAGACAGGCTTCCACCGCGCCGGGTCGGTCGAGAGCAGGTGATGCGCCAGGTTCGGGACGTAGTGACCGGCGTAGCTCTCGCCGAAGATGTAGAAGTCGACGACTGCGAGCTCTGCGTGGCCCTCGAAGAACTGCGCCAAGAAGCTCGCCATGTATCGCGTCGACTCCTGGTGCGTCCAGGCGCCGTCACTGTCCGGGTCGCTGAAGCCTGTGCCCCTCGGCTGGTCGAGGAAGATCACGTGCGCGAGCGTCGTCCAAGCGTGCGGGTTGAACGCCACTCTGTCCGCTTCATCGTCGAAGATGCACGGACCGAGTTCGAACAGGCCACCGGCGAGTCCGGAGCACCCGGGACCTCCCGAGAGCCACAGGATGACTGGGATCCCGCGCTCGGCGGCCGCGTCGACACGCGCGGAGGAGGACTCGTAGAACACGTAGTACAAGCCGTTCAGGTTCCCCGTCTCCTTCCGCACCTGTTCGCCGCATAGCGAGTCGGGCGAGGGCGACAGGATGTCGTCGCCGCTTGTGTCTGCGGACAAGGCGTCTGCGACAGCAACCAGCTCTCGACCCAGCGCGCCGTCAGCGCTGAGTAAGCACAAACACCAGCACAGCGCAAGCAGCAGAGCCGCCACGAGCTCGTGACGGCGCATCGATACGGTGGAATCGCTGATCGCGTTTGCGACTGTTCAGAGACCACCGACCTTGCTTCATTGAACTGGTAGTGCTTCAGAAGAAAATCGAGTCGAACGAGCGAGGAACGCAGTGTACTGCATCGCTCGGAACGACGGAGACGCGGTTCTCGGCCATCGTTGTGTCGTCGACACAGCTCCGATGGTGTCGACGCATCAGCTGATCGTCGACTGTCGAGCGTGTGGAGAAGTGCAGATCGCGGGCGGAAGAGCCAGAGGCGTCCACGAATCCTTGCTGCGAACGGCACATGCGTGAGCTCGTTGGCAACAACATAGCATCACGACGCAAGTACTCGCCACCTTTTCTCGCATGAACGCTTCGAAGAACGGACTGGAGCTGATCGCGCTTGTTGAAACCGGTGTGGCGCGGAACGTGGATGCATCTCTGATCTTCAGCGACTGAGCACACGGTTGCGAGCTCGTGGACGGGAAGTGCCGTGGACACTCTGTGATCGGCACACTTGAAGCGGCTGCAGCAGACTTGTTCTTAGCCTTGTTCATGATGCTTGCAGATGGCACGATCTTGCGTTCCGGTGCGATCTGAGCTGTTGGTTTCTTTTTGAAGCGGAAGTGCGCGAACAGGTTCTCATCGACCTTGCGCTTTTTGCTCGATACGGTGTTGCGATCCGTTCTCTTTGCTCGGACTCGAATGGAGGCGCTCTCGCGTTCACTTATCTCGTCGGGTGAGATGATGTGAAGTGGAAGGCGGTCTGCAACCCGGCTCGGCTGTCGTGACTCGTGAGATGAGTCAGCTCCGTGGCTGGCTGAATGCTGAATTCGCACAGGAACGGGGAGTTGAGTCGAGTCACTCCGACCAAGTTGTTCGTCCGCAGGATCAGTCATCAGGGCGGAGCGTCGGGCTGCGACTGGCGGAACGGGTGTCACCTTGCTGTTCTCTGGGATGCAGCGAAGGTACTGGAACATGCTCTGCTGCTTCGCGCTCTTGTGATGTCTTTCCAGCTTCTTGATCGCCTTCAGCAGATTGCTCTCGCCACCAGAAGTTCCAGAGTCACTGGTCACGACGTCGATTGCTGACTCTCGCGTTTTGTCGTTGTCTTCGAGCCCAGACCGGCCCTGCACTCCTTGACCCAGCGACACGTACAAGCGCTGATCCATACCGACGACCTGTTCATGGTACTGATGGACGGTGACGTCGTGGCGCTTTTCGCTCATTGTCTCCGGTACCTGTACTTCAAGTACTCCGCCAACGTGGACGCCTTCACGAAACACGAGTAGCTGATCTGGAGTCCACGCGAGCAGAGCACATGATTGGTGGCTGGTGTCTTCGGGGCTCGTGAGCGCATCGCAGTGAGTCGGATTCGAGTTCTGAACGACGATGCGGATAAAGCCATCTTGGATCGCCACTGAAGCCTTGAAGTCCGTGATTGCAGCAGCTCTCTCTGCTAATCGTGAGCAGTACTGAAGCTCGCGTCCAGTGCGTTGCTTGAGGCTCTCCGGATCTGCTCTTGCAAGTTGGCGAATCGTACGGATTCCCGTGAACCCCAGCGCCGCAGCGACGTGCGGGTCAACGCCATTGATCTGGCGTAAGGACGAAGTGCCACCACTCTCGTCCCAAGATCTCAATCTCACGGAGCGCCACAGGTTGAAAGCGATTGCCAGTGCTTCACCGCGAGATCCTGTAGCGAGTACCTCGACGACAGCTGCACACAAGAGACTGTCAGAACGATGACACATGTCAGCAAGTACACATCAGGTGACACGAACCTCGCAACACGCGCTGCGAATTCTCGAGACACTCGAGCATTTCGGCGTACAAGGGGTCGTCTTGTGGCAGAAGCCTTCCGATACCGGCTTGCACGAGTATGTTGCTTTTCATTTCGGTCGAGTTCACGACGTTCTTGACCCCCGAGCTCTTCACGCGATACCGAATCCCGTCGCCGTTGAGCCGGTTCAGTCGTTTCTTCTCGCTTCGCCGCAAAGGATGTTGTTGAACCTCTTGACATTTCGCAAGTGTCTGCAAGAGGTAGGACGTGCTCGACGGTGTTTGTGCCAGCCGAGTGATCAGTTGCATAGTCTCCAGCTTCAGGTAGTGCTGGCTCATCAGCGCGCCAGAGAGTGTTGGCTGAAGCACATCTGAGCCGTCGACTGTCGAGATCATTCGACTTTCTTCCAGCACCTTCAGCGATTCGTTCACGAGGCTGTGAGCGCGGCTGCTCAAGTCTGCACGATCGCGGCAACCTGTGGCGAAGAATGTATTCTGGCGCAAAACTCGATGTGAGAGAAGATTGAGCGGTCTTTCCTGGGTACTCTCGTACCTCCCACCAACTCCAGGCTTCGCTTCTTCTCGTTACTGTAGCAAGAGTTAGATGGAATGTCAAAATTATCGCAGCACAGCATGGCGACACCACATACCGGATCTGAGCACGATCTCGCAATTCAAGCTTTCGTTCAGATGCTTTGACAGCGAGCTCTCGATTCGAAGTGCTGTCTGACCGCTGCACAAAACCGGTAAGATAAGATATGCGTACTTTTGATTTGTACCAGCGCTGACCTGCAAAGCTGCTTGTACTTGTCCACTGTGCTGTGGGCAGTCATGATCACCGCAACTCCACAGCTGAAACAGATCCGTCACGTCAGACTGCCTGAACACAGATACACTTGAACTGACGTCGAGAAATACCTGTCAAAGCCTGGGCGTCCAGCTCTGCCGATCATCTGAAGAATGCTGCACGGGTCTTGTTCCTCGTATCCCGTAGACTCCTGGTATATCTGTGTCGACTTGACGATGACGAGTCGAGCCGGCTGAACGAAATGAAGTCTTTAGCTTCCGTCCGCAAGTCGCCATTGATACAAAAAAACCGAAGTTCTCACGAAGTTGACTCCGACTGCGAGCGACGTCGTGCAACTGGCAGTCACGACAGTGTCAGTATTGTTGAAACGGTTTCATCTGCAAAGACGCAGAGGTACCACAATATCGGGAGATGGCCCTCGCGAAACATCGCCTCGGTGAGCCTTCTGCGAGGACAAGCATTTACATCGTCAGCGTCGGGTTTGTGCATCTATAGTATCACCAGATAATGAAAGTCACCTCTCGTCGACCGTGAGAGCCGTATGGTGGTATCCCACGCCACAGCGAATTCCAGCCAGCCAACTTGGATTGTCCGAAAGCTGACAAGCACTCAGCAGCTTTAGTGGATGTCAGGGCAGCAACCACCACAGTCGAATCTTCGCGTACCGCCTCAGCCTCGGCAACAAGAGTCTGCCCATTGCAGCATTGGTTAGTTCAGAGCGATTGCTGAAACATCAAACAAAAACTGCCACCTGCGTACCTGCTTTCTTGTTGTGTCGAGCGCCGGAAAGTGTGCTTGCTTGGACAAAAGTCTACCCATGCCGAGTCATGTTAGACCCGCATCCCGAAGTCCACAAATATGCTGATCAGAGCAGGGTTGCCTTACTCAGCGAGGCGTATCGCTGCCTTTCTTGAGTTGCAGAACACCAGAGTCGGCTTCCCGTTCGAGTGTCTCTGGATGTGCGCAAGCACACTGCTATCCAGCGCTCTGTGACGATTTCATCACAAGTGAGTAGCAGTACACGCTTCCCGCTCTCATCGAACGGTGTTGTGCAAAGCGTGCGTGCGCACCGCTCGAAAAGAAACGGGTTTTGCCCCGTGCTGTACCCGACCACGTGGCATGTCAGCGGCACTGCCGAATCGAAAAGATGTCAGCATTGCTCAGCTTCCGTCAGACTTGAAGTATCACGGGCTCGGACCCGGTCGGTACTCGTCCCCAAACTTGCAACGAAAACGCATCCAAACGTCAGTGTGGAACGGGAAGTTTGTGTCAGGCAACCCTTGTAGCGCACAGCACGCAACTTACCTGAAAGACCATATCTCGTGAACAGCGAATCCAACTCGCGACGTCCATGATGTTCGAAAACGTAGTTGACAGTCCGACGATGCGTCTGAGAGTAGATCCGACACCACTGTGAGATGCTTCGATAACTTCAAGCGATGCCACAACGCAGGCAGTGCATACAGTTTTGCGATCGGGTATCTGTTGCGCTCATGTGCATCCGAGAGCTTCGACAGACGCATCATGCGGCAGACCACGCTCTCCAGCACTGCTCCGCGGGAACTGTCTCCGATCTGGTGGATCTCGTCGACGAGCAGCAGTCCAACTGACAGCGAAATGCTCTGTGTTGCATTGTCGCGTACGTGAACGTTGTGTGGCATTGTTACTCGCATAGGAGAAAGCGAACGCAAACCTGCTCGATCGGAGGGCTCCTTGTCATCGCGTCCCACTGCACACGAACGCGTTTATGTCAACCCTCACACCGCCCGCCCCAAAAAAGCAAATCGCAGCTAACACTCACCTTCTCCGCAGTGCTGAGGAGAACATCTGCGCTCCGCGCTTCGCCGTCAGCGGCAGAGTTGCCATCGTCTGATAAGTCGACGAACTCGAGGTTCAGGGTGGCGTTTCCGAAGCGTGACTGCCAATCTGCGAGTCTGGGACACGGCGTGTGTGTGATGGCATTAAGAGAAGTTGTGCTCAGCACTGGCATACACTGCCGCGGTCGAACAGCAGCACCATACCGCTCTTGCAGCAACGCTTTCGTTGGCGCGATGTAGAGCGCCTTCGCTCCTGCAGCGCGACGGTTCTGGAAGATCTGGAGAAACGCGGCCTCGATCACAGTCGTCTTCCCCGCGCCTTGCGGACGATCAGGCTCGCGGTGAGCCAACCATCGTCACCCAACCACACAATACGCGAGAGGAAAGCGCGTTACCTGTCGGCGCACACACGAGCAGATTCTCCTCGGAAGCGAACGCCGCCGGCAGCACCTGCTGCTGAATGCGGTTCATGCGCTGGAACGCGAAGCACGGCAGCAGGTGCGCAGGGAAGAGGCAGCGCATCTCTGCGGCCTGCTCTCCGGTAGCGACGTGCGCGCTCATCGCTGCTGCTTTTGCTGCTGCTGCCGCAGAATGCGGAATGCGGAATGGCAACTTCTGATGCGAGCAACTTCAACAAGAGTGATGGTCTCAAATTCAATTAAGTTCGAAAAGTATCCAGATCATTGCTCTTCGCCTCTCAGCGGAACCAGCGACTCGGCTTGTGCGACTTGTTCTTGCTGTAGAGCGCGGTGGCGCGGCGTCCGCGGCGCGAGATTGTGAGCGAGAGCAGCGACGAGTTGGACGACTGCCCGGTGCTTGGCGCGCGCCACGAGTCCGTGATTGAGCACCGACGCTCGGAGCTCGGAGGACCGGCGCTGCTTCCCGGCAAGTCGCTGTGGTTGACGCTGAACTGCGACGTCGCGGCCGACGACAGATTGATCGAGCGGATCTCCGGCATCCCCCCGCGGCGGGCGGTCGGCTGCGGCTCGTCGATGTCGATGCTGTACTCGGCCGCTTTCGCTGCGTGATAGTCCGTGTGCGCAGGCTCGTAGTTTGCGCGCAGCGTCGACTGTCTGAGCATCCGCGGCGACTGGAGAGGAGACGGGTTCGACTCGTTGCCTCTGTACCGGAAACTTCGCGGCGCCACGGCGTCCATCACCTCCAGCTTCGCTCCGTCAAAGTTGATGCTCTTCGGCGGCGCTTGCACGCGCTCGGTCTCCATGTCGCGCTCATCGTCGACAACGAATGTGCCATTGCCGTCGAATGTCGCGGTCGAGTCGCGCTCGTTGTCGACGTCGAAGCTCATGGCGCTCACGGGGATGTCGTTCTTGACGCCGTTCCCGTTCTCCAACGCAGCGGGAACGAAGCTGCTGGCGGGAGGCGACTCCTTCTCAGCCTTGTCGCGGCGTTTTTTTTTGAACGACATGCGGCTCTCAGTCAGCGTCGCGTTGTGCCACCGCGTGCTTGCCCGGTCGATGAACGTCGACGCGACAAAGCTCTCGTCTCGCGCTCGCTCGCTCTTTAAGATGCGCAGGATCCGATTAGCGTTCCCGATCACCACAGTGTCTGCGTTCGGCTGCGCGTTCTCCACGAGCGCCTCCAAGAACTTGACCATGCCATGGTAGAACTTGAGGTCTCGAATGAGATAGCCCGACTCCGGTCTGCTAGATCCGTCTGGTGCTGGAGCTGTGCGCGCTTCGAGGACACGGCGCACGAGCTTTATGAGTGCGGGAACATCAGGATGCTGCGTCGTGATTCGGCAAGTAAGCAGCTCCAAGAACTCTTGGGACACCATCTCCGGGAACTGGAGAAGTTGACGAGCGAGACGCAAGATACACTGGTACGGGAAACCTTGCACGAGGTGCTGGTTGGAGTGTCGAGCCAGCTTGACGATCTGGTCCGGAATCTCATTGTTCGAGATGCACTCATCGATATCGAGAGGCGCCCGAAGGATGTGCGTCATCGCCATTGTGAGTTTGTCCAGCTCCTCTACAATGACGCGGAGATCGTCGGGCGAGTTCTGGAGGTCCGACGTGACGAGCGCGTCCCACCTTGTGCGCCACAGCTGGAACAACAGCTCAAGGTTGTGAGCTGGGTTGGTCAGAGCTTCTGGATCAGGACGGCTGAGGAACCGGTCGAGGTAGAGTCCACCCACGAAGTTGTTTGGATAGCGGACAAAGTCCGTGACGTCGTCGAGAATGACCGAGTCGCGCTTGACAAGCGAGCGCTCGAGGCGGTTCCTGCAAATGATCTCGTCCAGCTTCTTCCGCACCTCCGTCCGCCAGTGCGAGTTCCAGATCAAGTCGCTCTTCTCGTGATTGTCGTCGAAGAACTTGCTCGCCTTCGTGTAGTCCAAGTGAATCTGGTAGACAACCGGATACGGCAGGAAGCGACACAGCCCGCTGTACATCCTCTCGCGAAGCGAAAAGTCTTTCTCGAACAGTGCGTAGAGGATCTCGAACGCCGGTCCACGGAGCGCCTCTGCGCGGAGAAAGTTGTCGTGCAACACGTGCTGCTTGGATTGGAGCGCGACGCCGAGGATCTCGACCCACAATCCACTCTGCTCGACGTACTCTGCAATGCCGAGACACGTATCGCACAGCTCCGCCAAGCACGACAGCGCATAATACGCTTGGTCGTAGCCGAGATGGTCGGTGACGACTTGCAGACTCCATGTAAACTGGCAGAATGGGACCAGCATCTTCTCGAGGCTGCAGTCGAAGCCGCAGATCTTGTTGAGGATCAGGAGCGCCAATTCTTGGCGAACCAAGTACTCTGCGTTGCCAAACTCATTCTCCATCCCCTCTGGCAGTCCGTCCGTGTTCCCCTTCTTCTTGTTGAAGCCATACGTGGACAGCGATCGACGAGACGAGATGGAGAACCCCTTCTCTTCTGCAACCTTGTCGAACGGCAGCAGGTATCGACCGAGCGTTGCAACGGAGATCGATGCGTTTACTGGATCTGCGTCGTCGACATGCTGCTCCAGACACTCCACGAACGACACCCGGAAGGCTTCGACATCTGCTAGCACACTGAGGCACTCGAGAGCCGGAAGAGTGTCGTTGTACAATCCCAGACCAGGGTCTCGATTCTCGTTCAGGAAGACGAAGATCGCCTCCAAGAACTCTCTTGATACCGCGGTGTCGAGGTATTTCACGATGCTCTTCGGGGACGTCTTCGCTTTCTCCAGCAGCACGTTCACGTAGATGCCCCCGATGACTGGCTCGTCCTTCAGACAGTCGTACATGTAGTTCATCGAGCTCTCCAAGAACGATAGTTCGTCTCCGTTCTTGTCGACGCAGTACTCCTCCATGAGCTGCATCAGCTCCATGCGCATGCCCTCGTTCCAGATGCACGTCGGCTCTCGGATCTCGGACAACAGTACCTTGCAGAACTCTTGTCCGCTCGGCTTCTCGAGGTAGTCCAGAAAGTCGAGCGGGAGCAAGTTTGCAAGCGCATCCACCGCCTTCGATCGACTCTCGCCGCTCAGACCAAGCGCGATAGCTCGAATAGTCAGGAACGCGCTGTCCAGAGTCTCGCGCTCCATCCTGTGCTGTTCGATACCGGCGTTTCCGTATCGATACGCGCTCGATTCTTCGCCCGACGTCAGCATAAGGTACAATCCTTTCCAGAAGACACGTGTCAGCGCGACGATTTGGTTCTGGAGCTCAGGAGAGCGACAGAGCGCCGAGATGATCTCGAACGAGACCTTCTGCAACTGCCACGGCTGAATGTTCTCGAATGACAGCATCAGCTGGTCGACCAGAACGGCGATTCGCTCAGTGTGCTGGTGCTTTGGCTGCTCTTGCGGCGTGCTGTACTCTGCAGCTGTGAAAAACGTCGACACGTCGTCATCTTCCTCACCCGTGCCGAAGTCGAAGTGGCTGCCTGGAGGAGCTTGCATCGTGCCTCCGCTTCCGCTCCCATTGCTCAGCGATCGGATTCCTTCATCAGTCCGAACGATCAGTAGCAGGATCGAGAACATCTCCTCCTTCGGCTTCGTCGGTCGTGCGAACGCGTGGAACTCCACTGCGTCCAGAAAGATCTCCCAGAAGTCTTCGATACCCAAGAGCAGCCCGACGTTCTTTGGCGCAGACACGATCAACTCCAGGAGAATACTGCGGGACTTCTCTTCGAAACTCGAAAGCGTCTTTTGCTCTTGAACACCATCCGAATCGACCGGTGGCGCGAGCAGCGCGAGCAGCAAGTCGAGGGTCTTGGACTCGTACGAGAAGAACTGGAACCTGAACTTCTTGAGCAGAATCAGCTGCGCACTCAGAATGCACTCGACCACTTCGTCTGCTGTGCGTCCAAGATCAGCTTCGTCCTTTCGGTCGAGTCGTTTGCTCAGCGTGTCAAACGCGCTGCGCACCGTGCCAACCTCGACAGCCTGGCCGCAGAGTTCTCGGTATCTCTCGCGAAGATCAGCCAAGGTGTACACCATGTCTTCGTTCCATCCAAACACCTTGAAGGCGCCAGAATCGTCGAGCGAATCCAGACCGCGAGCTTGTCGCCGCACCAGATACCGCCACTTCTCCTCGATGCTGCTCATCAGGATCAGCGGGTGCTCGATCGCGTCGATCTCTGCCTCGGATTCCACCAAAGTGGACAGGTAGTATCCGCTGCAGTACACGTCGTGCGAAAGCTCGGTGTAGCCCACTGGAGGGATCGGAACGTAGCTGTAGACTGCGCCAACATCCTTCTCCAGCTCTTCTTTGAAGTCGGCGATGTGCTCTTGAATCATCTTTTGCAGATGGCTGCGCATCGATGGAGACCAGAGCGCTCGCTTGTCCGACTTCCGCCCGGAAAAGATGTCCGCGAACACCTCGGCTGAATCCGTGTCGAGCAGCGTGATCAGCGACTCCGGGAGCAGGTCCAGCAAGAAGCTCTGTCCCATGTACCGCGCTTCTGCCTTCTGGATGCGGTGGATCTTCTTCAGCAGCTGCGCTTCGAACACGAAACTCTGGTCGTCGCTGCTCTTCTCAGCCACGTCCGTAGAGAAGATGAAGAAGAAGGCGCCATAAGCGTACATCTTCTCGAGCACGGCGTCGCTGAGCGACATCAGGATCTCGCATACCAGACGATGGACCACCACGTCGTCGATCAACAATAGCTGCACGAGTAATGCCACAGAGTACGACTCGGACAACGCACTGTTCGTCAGCGGAAGCGGCCACACATTCCCTGCTGCAGCCGACGCGATCTTCTCGTTGAACACGAAGTTCCGCAAAATTCCGAGCGCGTACGTCGTTGTCTCGAGCAAGTCGATTGACTGATCTGGCAGCTCCATCCACCGCAGCTCGGGATACTCGGATAGTGCTTTCCACACGTGCGCTCCGGCATCGCCCTCGACGTGCCTCGAGCAGCAGCACACGGACGCACCAAAGGTCTGGTATCTCCTGTTCGCGGAATCTTTCTCGAGACGCTCCTTCAGCTCCACGACAGTGAGCGGACCGCTGGTGGTGCACTCGCCGTCTGCCTCGCCTGCCACTTGTCTTGTGCTCCACTTCATGTTGAAGCGAGAGGTGCCAATGAACGAAAACCCAGCGATCGGTAGCGACGATGTGTGGTTCCCGTTCAGCTCCATCATCGGGATGTCATCACTGTCTCCAGTCGGTGTCGGTTGCACTGCGCTCTGTTGCATCTCGATCTGAAGTCGTCTGCGGTGGCTCAGAGTCGACAGATGAAGGAAAACCTGGATGGTCCTCTTCGAGCAAAACTGCTCGGTGGCTCCGTTGGCTTGGCTCATCTGGTACATCAGCTCCACGATGTCCTGAATCTCTGCTGCCACGAACGAATTGCTCAGCAACTGCATCAGGAACTTGGCGCGGTTCGGCGAGACTTCTCGGACGCTGGGAAAGACTCGAGCCATCTCAATCAGGATCTTGAGCATCCAGTAGCCACTCTCCTCGGAGTCTTGCGACTGGGAAAAGAGTTGCATCGAATCCGGCGCGCTGGTCGGTACAGACTGTCCACCGTACCGCGCCAGTCTGCCGAGATGCAAGTTCTCCAGCCAGCACTGATACACATCGTTGAAGAATGCCAGTGGCGCCTTGGCGATCTCAGCTCCAGCAAAAAACAGATCCACCGACTCGCTCGGCACAGGGCTCTTTGGGCGAATCTGCTGTCCGTTCGAAAAGTCCAACCCGTTGGCGACTTGATCCAGCTGGAGCGATCCATCCTTGATCTTCTCGTGCAGCACCCGGAGGTAAAACCTTCCAGCCTGTGGCTCCTTGCTGAAGCACTCGTACTGAATGCGAAACTGCTTGTGGTTCCACTTGGGTGCTGAAGCTGCGCTCTGCGCTCCGCCGATGATCACTGGTGCACTTGGGAGTACCAGTGATGCCTTCTTCCAGCTCTCGAAGGCTTCCATCGACTTCTCGAGCGCCAACTTCAACTCGTTCCGAGACTGCGCGTTCCAGATCAAGTCCGGGAGTAAAAAGTCGCGCTGAATCAAGTCCGCGAGGAGCCCGAGGTCAGTCGACGACTCTCCAGAGTAGTTCATCCGGCTGTTCTCCTCCTTGGATTTCGCAGTGGTCCCATTGTCGTCTCGGGCGACTGAAAGCACCTGCTGCTTCATCCGCCGGATGAACCAAGCCGCAGCGCTGCTCTTCGCCATCTCTTGCTTCGACTTCGAGAGATTCCTGACTTCAGTCTTGAGCCGTCGGTCACGTTCCTTCTGAACCTTCTTCCTCGTCGAGACGTGCGAGATCATCCGAAGAAAGCCGTTCGGAAGCATCCGTTGCATCAAGTCGAATGACGGCTTGTGGTGCACGATCCAGATTGCTCCGATAAACTGGTAGACGTCACGCCCGTCCTTCCATGGATGAAAGAACGCCTTGTGAAGATCAGACAGCGTCTGACCGGTCTCGAGCGCTGCATCACAGATGCGCTGGCGCACTTTCGCGTCGCCGTGGTCCACAAGCAGCTTGAGCAGAGACACAGCCGCCGCCATCAGCCCGGTGTTCTCGCTTTGGCGGGCAAGCTCCATGAGCTGGGAGTACTGCGAACTGAGCGCCTTGATGATCGCGTCAAAGTGGCTGTTGTCCGTGCTCAGGCGTGTCGTGCACAAAACGTCGAGCAGGAGCTGGAGCACTGCGATCGAGCAGTACGGCTTCTGCAGATTTAGCACGTCCACGAGCTGCTGAATCAGTTTCTTCTGCTCGAACACCAGATGACGGTTGTTTCGCTCCGCCGCTTTGTTGATCGCCAGCCGCGACCGGTCTGCGACGAGCAAGTGCAGAGCATTGACTGCCCAAAGAGAAGATATCGAGTCGCCGGATCCCACCAACTTCGCCAACAGCGCCGCAATGCTTGATATCTCCGCGTGAGAATCGGAGACCGCCTTGTAGCAGCCATCGACAACTCGGGAGAAGGCATCCAACAGGATCGAAACTTCGTTTGTCCGCACTGGCGGCTTGCTCGATTGCTCCAGCTGACAAAAGCAACGTTCACACACATGTCAATACAGGCACCGCATTGCATAAACAGCAACACCTCACGTGCGACAACAACATACCAGAACGGATATCCCACGAAGAATCGAGCCGAACGAGAGCTGAGCGAGTCGGCTATGAAGAGTCTTGCCCGCGAAATCGTCCGCTCGAACGTTGATCAACATGTTCTCGAAGCCGAACATTACCTTGTCGGTCGCAGAAGTCGCAGCGAGTCCCTCGTCCTTCGCTTTCTCGATCTCCTTCGTGAGCTCCAAGTGCGCCGACACGTACTGCCCCTCGTGATTCAGGTAGAAATACCGCTCGAGGTCATCCTTCAGCAGCGCTCTCGTTGTCATGCGCGAGTTGATCTTGGAGAACTCGCAGCTGAACGACACGCCCCAGTTGTTCGCGAACCGGAAGCCGTCGTACAGCACGCCCAGGAACGCGTCGAGGTCGGATGGAGCGTACACCAAGCGAGATCCATCGTCGAACTCCAGCGCTACGACCACGTCCGTGTCCTCAACTGAGGCGTGTGGTGCGACGACTCGTCGTAGGTTTCGCAGCGAATACGTCTTGTCCGACGTGCTGTCGACTTCGCGGATGTTCCCGTCGACGACGCAAATCTTCTTCTGGCGATACCTGTTCGGCCCATGCCTCCCTGTTCGCTTCCGCACGTCAAGCCAACTGAATGCGTCCAGTCGATCCTGGTCGATGAGAACCTTCACCTGCTGCTGCGGGAGCTGGTCTTGACTGGTCGATTTGAGACGGATACCAATCGCACCGGCGAGATCCTTCAGCTTCTGAACGATCAGCTTTGCTTGGTCCGAGTACAGGTACTTGAGCTTTTTCTTCACCGTCAACACCACCGCGTCAGGTGAGCTGCTCGCCTCCACGATCTCCTCGATCGTCCTGAACTCGAACTCGTGGGTCTGGCGGTTCATCGTGCGGACGACAATCAGCGCGCGGGGAGTCAGGTAGATGTCGCTCTTCTCTCGCTGGCCGCTCGACGTGCTAAAGATGCCGCTGAACTGGTAGCACTCCATGCTGAACACGCGCTTGCCTTCCTCGAAGCTCCCGACCATGTGGTTCATGATTTCTTGCAAGAACGTGTTGCGGCAGCGGTACCGAAGTCTCAGGAAAATCGGCTCTTCGTACTGGTCAAGACGCTTCTTCATCGATCCGCACGCCGACTCCACGAACAACCGGTACTGGCGCAACAACACCTCCGGGTTCTTGATCGCAACGCCACTCCCGTTTGTGCTTCCACTCGACGAAATCGAAGACAAACTCGTTCGTCGGACAGATGCGAAGTTGTTGCGCCGAGACAGGATGCCCGTTTGCCTCCCGGAGAGAACTGTCGTACCGCGGCCGCTGGCTGTGCCACCGTAGTTCATCGTCTCGCCAAACGTCAGAGAATGGTGCGGGACTAGACGGGTGCGCGAGCTTCCCAGCTGACTTCCGCCGAACTGAGAGAAGTACGGGTTGTTCGTCATTCGGCTGAGAAGTCCGACACACGCTTCGACTGTGAGCAGACTGGGGAACCCGAAGAGGATACGCTGCAGCATCCGGTACTTCGTCGCCAGGTTCTGGTAGAACTGCAGCGTGACTTTCTCGTGCTTCGTCACATCGGACTTCACGAGCATCAGCACCAGACGGCACAGCATCATCGTCGGCAGCTCCGACGTGTACTTTTGCGTCTGTGCAGCAAAACCACATAGTCAGTAGTCTGTGGTTTGCACCCCGCCACCACAAACCATCGCTGTGCTCTCACCGAGGGGTCCTCATCGAACAGCGACAGCAGCCTTTGCACGAAAGCACCGCTCGACAGCAGGATCTCCCGAACCGAAGCCTTGTATGCCTTTGACTCCAACAGCCGTTGCAAAACCAGCAGCATCCAGTAGATCGAGACGGGTGCTCGGCTCGATACGATCTGACCGATCGTTAGCAGATACTCCTCTCCGCGCTGAACATCGTATCAAGTCAACGCATCGTATGCTGTCAGTGGATGTCTGTGTGCAGCATCAAGAGTTCCAAACAGCCAACCAGATCGGCACACGTACGTCGACCAGGACGCGCACGAACTCTTTCATCGCCGGTGGCGCTTGGATCAGCCGATACAGAGTTTGCAGATACGTCGGGATGAACTCGTGGGCGGCGCCGCGACGCGTCACAATGTAGTGGATCTCCCGAGCGACGACGTACGTCGCTCTGTCGAACGGCTTGTTCGGCTGCATCGTCACGCCCGACGTCGGGGTGTTCACGTTCAGCTCCAGCGCTATCGAGTGCATCTCGTCGTCGAGCCCTTTCGGCAGCTGGCGCTGAGAGCGAGCTGTTTTGCTGTTGCCATGGGAAGCCAGCAGCGTCACGATGCTCGCCTGTACAACGCGGAGCTCCCGGTCCGCTGCCTCCTTCTCGGAGCGAACAACGCCTCTCGCCTCGTTCTGGATGATTTTCCGAGGCACCATGAGCATCCACTCCGGATAGAACGACATGACGACGTCGACTTGCGCGTTCCCGAGAGCGTGGCAGGAAGCCAAGAGCTCGCACACAATCTTCTCGTGATGCTCGCTGCTGTACGTGCGCTGGATCCCGTCCACGAACGTCACTTGGAACGCCTGCGGCGAGTCCCGGAAGAGCACGATGCTGTACACGCGCGAGAGCGGGCGACTGGACACCACAGTCTCCGCGTCCACCGCCTCGGTGATGTACTTCTCCGACACGGAGAGCAGTCGCGGCGTCGCGACGCGGCTGTTGTCGGGCGAGAGCTTGAGCACGCGATACTGGAACGACGTTCCCTCCGCCAGAGACGTCCCCGTCTCGTCCTTGCAGGCCGCCTCCATCGTCTTCTTGCGGTACTCGTTGATCTGCATGCCGTACGACTTCATGACGCGCTGGATCGCCTGCGCGAGCTCCGTGCGCTTCGGGACGATGAAGAGGCTCGAGTTGTCCGAGTGGTTCAAGCTGATTGCCGCGTGGTCGTCGCAGATGAGGTCGATCGAGACGAGACTCGTGTACGGGATGTGTGACATCAAGTCGCCGTCGCGGTCCTTCTGGTAGATCCCGTCCGGCCGCACCTCGATCACGCACGGCGACTGCACGCCGCGCTTGTGGTACTTGAGGCTCTGGAACGCGTACGTCTGCAGCTCGGGGCGCGCCGACTGCCCCGGCGACCGCGCCTCGTGCAGACTGCGCAGCCGCATGAGGCACACGAGCACCTCCATGCGGTACTGGCAGCGGTACACCGTCTTCTTGACCTTGTGGCGCGGCGTGAAGATGATGAAGTCCTGTAACATGCGGTCGACGGTGTCACGCACGCTGCGCAGTCTCCGCAACAGCCGCACGCACACAAACACAGGGCGCTCGCTACGCACCGACTCGCCCTCGACGATGCTCGCGGTGTCGACGTCTTCGTAGCGCCAGGCGTTCGTGGACTGCTTGCTGTCGAGGTCGTACGTGTAGAAGCCGGTCTCCGTGAAGCAGAGCACGCGCTCCTTCACGACGAAGGCGCCGACTTTGTGCACCATGAAGCGCGCGACGGTGCGCGAGCGGTTCATCGCTGCTGCGGTTGTTGCTGCTGTTGTTGCTGCTGTTGTTATGGTGGATTCTTAGCCGCTGCTGCTGCTGGTCCGCGGATCGGCAGGAAGCAAAGTGGCGGCCGACGCACCCACGACCGCCCACCCTATGCCGCTTGGTCGGCTGAAGGGCCCAAGGGCTGAAGCAGGGCGACCGAGCGGCGGATACGCGACGTTGCAGGCGACGACGACTGCAGCTTCGACCACCTGGTTCTTCTCTGCGGCTGCCTTCGCTCAAGACCTTTCGCGGGAGAGAGCGATCTGCAATCGCACTTTATCGAATCGCTAGGATAAAGTATTAAAAATCTCTGGGTTTAGTTTTTGATACTTCTTGCAGTGTTTGATACTTCTTGCAGTACTTGCACTGCTCGTGGCAAGTGGCAGGATGCGCTGGTTCTGCGTGCACCCCGCGCTGCCGGAGAAGGCGGTGCTGCGCCTCCGCGCGGCGCCCGACAGCAGCGCGTCCGTGTGCGGCCGCGTATCCAAGGGAAAGGCGCTGGCGGCGCTCGCGCCCGAGTTCGAGGTGCACGCGAGCGACGGCGGCGCGCCGCAGCGCTGGCTGCGGGTGGCGCTCGACGGCGACGGCGACGGCGACGGCGACGGCGACGGCGACGGCGACGGCGACGGCGACGGCGACGGCGAGGGCGAGGGCGAGGGCTTCGTGATGGCGGCGCTGCCCGACGGCATGCGGCTGCTCGCGCCCTGGGAGCACGCAGGTGCGCTCGCCCGCCTCTGACGGTGGCGGTGGCGCATACTGACGGACTGTCGCACGCGACAGGCGTCCTCAACTGCTGCCGCATCGTGGACGCGAGCGCCAAGCTCTACGAGGGCCCCGAGTCGGACGCGACGCCGCTCGGCCGCGCGGGCGAAGGCGAAGGGCTCCAGTTTCTCTATGGCGTCGAGGCGGTGGACAGCGGCCGCGCGCGCGTGCTCCACGACGTCTTCGAGCGCGTCTGGATCGACATCGCCGACCTCGAGCCGCTCTGCGTGCGGCTGCGCCACTCGGGCTGCTTCAGTACGCGCTGGCGCTCGGATGTTGGTGCTGGCGATCGTTCGTACTGACTGACGCCGTGTTGTATGCGGGCAGCCACCCATGCGTTCTACACGCTCAACGAGGACCTCCCGCCCGAAGCGCAGGTCGCGATCCGGACGTTCCCGTCGAAATCCGCAGAGACGGTCGGGCTGCTGAGCAGAGGAGAGGTGATCGAGGTCGTCGCACGCAGCGGGAGCTGGCTGCAGATCGTGTCGACGCCGGACGGGACCGGCGGCGAGCAAGAGTCGTGGATCATGTGGGAAACCGACGCGTGGCAGCTGCTGGTCGAGGCGACAGAGCACAGCGCCGCGACGTGCACGAACCAGCCTGGTGCTCGCGTGCAGCCACCGACTGAAGAAGAGGCAGATGAGGCAGATGACCAGCTGTCAAGCGATGCTGTCGATGATGCTGCCAGCGATGACGAAGTGTATGCGGACGAGGCCGAAGAAGTGGAATCCGACGAGAGCCGCGTTCCTCTGCAGCCCGACTCAAGCGCGACAGTGTTGGAGTCTGAGATCATCGCAAGCGAGGAACTCGCGGAGCATCCTGTCGAGACAGCACTCAACGCGGAAGTGGGAGCATCGACTGGCGAATACGCGGACGGTCTGGCTGGCATCGACAGCTCCAGCACGCTGAGCACCGTCCCGAACAGCTCGTGGGAAGACCGCCCATTGAACCTACGGAGGTTACGCCAAAACAGCACCGGCAGCAGCAAGTCAGAGGGTCCGGAGCAGCAGCTTCAGGAGCAGCACGAATCGCCTGACGACGACGGAGACGCCGTTCCCTCGCCGGAGAAAGACGCAGCTCGCTGGGATGATCGCCCCATCAAGCCCCAGACACAGAACGTGGCAAGTGTCCAAGAACCAGGTCCTGTCGGCGACGATTTCAACAACCTCCACGACAGTGGTGAAGACCGAGACAGCGAAGGAGCAGCTCCGCAGATACCTGAGCCAGCAGCAACGTGGGACGAGACTCCAGTCGGCGGCGGGAGCAAGCGCAAGCTGGTGTGGGACGAGTATCCTCCCGGGGCAGAGAGTGAGTATCCATCCAAGCCTGGCAGCGCAGGTGAAGCGGACAACAGCAATGACGACGGCAAGGACGAGGCATTCGTCGATGCGATTGCTGCGGAGGACTCGACAGAAGACAGAGCTGCCAGTGGTATTGCTCTTCGCGATGCTGGTCTGGGGGACGATGAAGAAGCGTTCGACGAGCCAATGGCTGCGGAGGGGGCGATGGGAGACCACGACGCCGATGCGGACGTCGATGCCGACGGTGATGTAAACCTCGATGTGGAGAGCAGCAGCGGTGGTGTGGCTCCTGCGAGTCACACGTCCTCGTGGGAGGAGGCTCCAGTCGGCGGTGGCAGTGATCGAAGTCACAACGCGTGGGATGAAATCCCTGTCGGTGGCAGCATCAGCAGAAGGCAGCAAGTATGGGACGAGTTTCCTCCCGGAACGGAGTGTGAGCTCACGACTGACGCCGTTGTTGAGAAGGACAACGACGGCGACGGCATCGAGGAGAGCAGTGATGCCGAGAACGACGGCAAGGTGGCGGAAGATCAGATCGCCTTGGAGTGTGCGGCAGAAGACGAATGTGCTGATATCGAGGCGGACCCCGATGCGGAAGGCTATGTGGTCGTTGATGCCGAGAGCAACGCCGACGGCTTAGTGATCGCAGTGCAGACGTCCTCGTGGGATGAGACCCCAGTCGGCGGCAACAGCAGGAGGAAGCAGGTGTGGGACGAGTACCCTCCTGAAACGGAGAGCGAGGATCTAGTCGAGGCCGTCGATGCAGTTGTCGTTGCCAGCGACAACTCCGACAACGCTACCAAGGAGAACGAGTTCGAGGATGACGGCGAGGCTTTTGCTGAGCCGATGATCGTGGATTACTCGGCTGAGGACGGTGGTGTCAGCACCAACATGGACGTCGATGCAGATGCCAACGAGAATATCGCTGGTGAAGCCGATGCCGAGAAGCAAACGAGTTCATGGGATGAGACGCCAGTCGGCAGTGCTGGACGAGGGCAGAGCGCGTGGGATGAGACTCCAGTTGGCGGTACCAGTCACAGGAGGAATCAAGTGTGGGATGAGTATCCGCCAGAAGCCGAAGCAGCCAATGTCGAGTCTGCACCAGATCTCGATCAAGACCGCAAAGGGATGATGACGCTAGCGGATCTTGACGGACCGGAGGACATGCCTCAGAACGAGGTTGTCTCGCCCCCAGTACCGCTTCCTTCTTCGTTGGTTGAGGAAGCCCACGTTACAGCGGCATCGAAAGACGACTCGATCGAATCTGTCATTCCTCTGATCGAAGACGACGGCGAGGCGGTGACAATGGAAGATATGATCGTGGACGGAGCAGGGTACGACTTCCACGGAACCAGCGAGGAGATTCCGGCGTGGGATGAGAGCCCGATCAAGACGAACGCTCGCTTCCACGCAGACACTTCGATCGGTCTTCAAGATGTGAAGGAGTTCACTACCGTCGACGAAGCGCGTGGTGCAGCTACGAAGTCTACGAAAGCGTCTTCGTACGCTCGCTCTCACACCAAGCCAAGTGTGATCACGGATGCGCCTGCGAGACAGAACGGCACCAGCGTCGCTGGTGGGGTTGGTCGCGAGTCGAGGCGCTCACCTGGCAGTGACTCGAGCCGTCGATCGCGAACACCCGAGTACTCGCCGCCGAAGAACGGCAGCGACGGACTTTCGTTCCTCACCGAGTTCGGGATCCGTGCGTACCTGAGACACAAGCAGATCCTGATCACGTCGAACGAAGAGCTCTCGCAAACATTGTTCCAGGCGGTAGTCTACGGCAACGACCCCGAGCGGATCCTCGAGGTGCTGACTGCGAACGAGCCTCCGTGCGAAGATTGGATGACGTACAGTCCATCCAAGGTCCGCATGGTCTCCCCCGAGCCTGCAATGCACAGCTTCCTCGACGTTCTGTACGCGCGCACGCCTGGAGATGCTCCAGCGACACCCACGCGACTTCCACCGAGCCCGAGCGACCAGCTTCGAACACCTCCGCACTCGAGTGGAACACGCAAGCAGAAGATCGACCGCATGTTCAACCGAACTCCAGTGAAGCACTGCGCGACGCCGACGTTCGACCTCATCATGAACAGCGCCGACTACGACAAGATCTTAGAAGCAGAGTTCGGGAGCGAGGCGTGCGAGCTTCCGATTCTCGGTCCGTACAAGTACCCCACGCTGTCGAAGAACCCATTGGCTGCAGACAAGCCGTCGCGGTCCCCTGTCGGCGGCTTTGGTGCGTCGGGTATGGGAGTCAGCAGGTTCTCGACAACACCTCAGAGTTCCGCAACAGTGAGTGTGGCGAATGGAGTGAGACGCGAAGATCCAGCCGCACCAGTGCGAGTGTCGACGCCACCACCGATCGAAGCCGCAAACCTGCTGAAACGAGCAGCGTCTGCGATCGCCAGAACGCCTTCGACTTCAGTCGCAATGGCAGCACCGACAACGCCGTCTGTGCCATCCGCAGTGTCTGGTGGCAGTTCGGCGGTGCCTTCGGCTCTTCCGGCGGCATCGCGCTTTGACATCCGACCGTCGTCGGCGTCGACACTCGGTACGAGCGCTTCCTTACGCCGACCGTCACCTCAACCTGCCACCGGCGCTGTGCGTGCACCAACCACGTCAACAGTGACGCGACCTCGCTCGTCGCTGACCTCGGAGCCGAATGCACGTCCAGTCCGAGGATCGTCGTTGACAGGGACGCTACCTCGCCCGGCTGGGTCGTCACTGCTCCAGCGGAAGAGCTTCCTCCCGACTCCGAGTCCAGGCGCAGCCATCCCGCCGAGCGCGCGCCGGGAGACGATGGCGGGTTCCATCGCACAAGCGACCGACACGAGCAGCCTGCTGGCGAGACGCACGTCGTTCGGGTTCGCGCGACCCACGACGGCGCCGTCGGGCATCTCGAAGAAGGCGTAAGAGCGTAAGAGTAAACCATGCTAACTCTGCCTCAGTGTTGGATCTTGCTTGTCGCCGATGCGCTGCCATCCTGCTGCACGTCGTTCGCAAGTCTCGATCACGGTCGTCTCGAAGCCTCCTCCTCCTGCGACGACGAGCTGACCGGCGAATGCGAGGTCTCCGTCGCTTCAGCACGTGTCAGCGCCAAGAACGAACTACGCGTCCAGCAGCTCGGTGGGCGGCGGCAGCTCCGCGACCAAGGTAAGTGAACCGGAAGTCGCGGACTCGCCCGAACGCTGTGACGAAGACGGGCTACGAGCTACTCTCGCCGACCAAGCTCACCGGCTTCATCGCGAACACCAGGGAGCAGTGCGAGCGGTCTACTGGGCTACGAGCCGACTGTGCCGCTCGTCCGAGGTGCTCCAGAGGACATGGGGGTTGGTGCCACTTGCTCTCGTGCGCCAGAAGAGGCGAAGACTGGCGGCTAAGCTTCTCTTTGCTGGTTGGACTGGAGCGTGCGTGAGTGAGTGAGTGTGTCCCTATGGCCAACCGAGTTCTTGTTGATTGGAGCAGAGATCGGCATGGAGCTGCTCGCCGCCTCGTGCGGTCGCGAACTAAGGAGTGGGTATGCTGCGCCGACTGCCCGTGCGCCGATCAGCTCTGCGCGCGGTATGGGATATTCCGGTCCTCCAGGAAGCGCTTGATGGACTCGGGGAGCTCGCCGGAGACCGACACGGCGTAGATGCCGGGTATTAGCCGCACTACCCCACACAAAGACACAGTCACACAGTCAGTCAGCTGGGGCCCGCTGAGGCGAAGAGGCGGGGAGGAGGCAGGAGGCAGGAGGCAGGGCGGCGGCCGCACCGATGCGCTGCCACTTGGCCACCCAGCTCTCCTTCGGCTGCATCATCGCGATCATCCTGATAACAGCGACGCTTCCGGTCAGTCTACGCAATCACTCGCATACGCGGGTAGCTCGCAGGACGCACCCCTCGAAGTACGCGGACGTGCACTCGGCCACGCGCTGGCGGTTGTCGGCCATCTGCAGGAAGGCGCAGTTCTCGCAGCCCGTGTCGTAGAACTGCGTGAAGGTCTTGACGAGTGAGCACGTCATGCACGCGCGCAGCTCGCGGAAGGTGTTGGGGATGTCGGCGTGCATCACGGCGTCGTCCAGCTCCTCGTCGTCCTCATCGCGGTGCGCGCGGCGGCTCATGGTTTGGCTTGCCGGGCGTGTGACTGCGCTGTTGTATGCTTTTTCGCCGCCAGTGTTAAGCCGATTGGGGTGGCAGTGGTGTGGCCGCGTCGTTCGCGCAAAGTGCGTATTTCAAAAATAATACAGCGAGAGTTCCATTTTTTCGTTTTTATGCTCGTTTGGCTCGATCTGATTGGCTCGCTCATCGCTCACTCAAGCCAAGTCTAAATAATTCATCTCAAAGTCCGTGGACAGAAACAAGCAAATTAGGCTTGCATTATTTAGACTCGGCTCCAGTAACCCACACATTGTACAAACTAAGAGCCCTCTCGACCGCTCATTTCCCGAGCGGCTCCCCCCGACCGGATTTTGGTGGTGAGCTTTGAGCTCCGAAAAGAAAAGCAGCAGCCTCCCTCCCAAGCCCACCCGTCGGTTGGTCGCCATGCTCGCGCGCGCCGCCGCCGCCTCCAACTCGCTCGCGCGCCCGAGCGCCGCCGCGCGCTCGTTCTTCAGCTCGGCCAACGCCGCGGCGCAGCAGCTGGCCGTGGACGAGGAGTTCCCGGGCGTGCCGGCCGCGCAGCCGCGCGCGCGCGCCGCCCCCAAGACCGAGATCTCGGTCACCCCGGCGGGCGTCAAGATCGCCTCGGACAACGCCGACCCGTTCGTCACGACGCTCGGTGTGCAGCTCGCCACGGGCGTGCGCGACGAGAGCGACGAGACCGCGGGCCTCGCGCAGCTCTTCGCCAAGATGGCGTTCCGCGCCACGGAGGCGCGCTCGGACCTGCGCCTCTTCCGCGACATCGAGGCCATCGGCGGCGTCGTCCACAAGGCGGCCGGCCGCGACTTCGTGCGCTACTCGATCAGCGTGCTGCCGAACCACGCCGAGGCCGCCGCGCAGATCCTCGCCGAGACGACGCTCGCGCCGCGCTTCGCGCACTGGGACATTGACGCCCAGAAGCAGCAGGTGCGCGCCGAGCTCGAGCAGCTCGCGGCCGACCCGGCGGCGCTCGTTCTCGAGGGCGTGCACGCCGCCGCATTCTACGACGACGTGGCGCTCGGGCGCCCGCTTGTGTCGGTCGAGAACCTCGCCAAGTTCGACACGGCGGACCTGTGGCAGTTCTACGAGGCGCACGTGAACACGGCGAGTGCGGCCGTCATCGGCTCGGGCATCGAGCACAGCGACCTGTCGAGCCTCGTCGGTGCGTACTTCGCCGACCTGCCAAAGGGCTCGCCGGCGCCGCGCGCTGCGGCGCAGTACGTGGGCGGCGAGTCGCGCGTCAAGACGGCGGCGCCGGTCACGCACGTCGCGCTCGGCTTCCACACGGTCGGCCGCCGCGACGCGCTCTACGGCTCGGCGCACGTGCTGCGCGCCGTGCTGGCGGGCCGCCTGAACGCCAAGTTCGCGTCGGCGTTCTACAACAGCTACGGCGACGCGGGCGTCGTGGGCTTCTCGGGCCACGCCGCGAACGCGGACGTCGGCGCGCTCGTGGACTCGTTCGTCGCGGAGATCAAGAGCCTCGCGACGACGCCCGTGTCGGCGGAGGAGCTCGCGGTGGCCAAGACGGTCGCGACGCTCGAGCGCTACTCGTTGCTCGACGCGCGACAAGGCGCGTTCGCGCGCCTGGGCCTGCTCGGCGTGGCGCAGGTGTCGGCGCCGTCGCCGTCGGCGCTGGCCGAGTCGGTGACGGCCAAGTCGATCCAGGAGCTGGCGCAGAAGGCGGTGGCGTCGCGGCCATCGGTGGCCTCGATTGGCAAGGTCTCGGCCGTCCCGCACGTCGAGGCGGTGATCGCCAAGCTCCACTAAGTAGATGGCGTGGGTCCTCCGAGCCCCCAGCAGATGCAGGTGGAGAGGACGACGACGACGATGGAGACAGCGACGCGTTCAGCGCTGAGACGGGCAGGCGCGCGGACGGCCGGAGGCGAGTGAGTGAGTCAGCTCCTGCGCGTCGTCGCCGACACACGAATACACTCAGTGACTACCGAGGTCGCCGCGTTCGCTTCTCGCTTGGTGGATGGATGGATGGATGGATGCAGAGTACACGCTGGCGACTGGACGGCCGCTCATCAGTCCGACAGGATCGCGGCGACGGCTTCTCTCGCTGACGTGTCCAGCTCGGGAGGATACGCGACCGCGAAGCGCACGAGGAGGTTCCCGGCGGCGCGGCGCTTGCCCCGGATCGGCATCCCTTCGTTCGGGACCGTCCACACGGCGTCGGGCGGCGAGACGCCGTCGCGCTCGAGGCGGATCGTGTGGTTGTCGAGGTGCGCGACGTCCCTCGAGAAGCCCACGAGCGCCTGCGATCGCGGCCCGATGAGCGCCTGCGAGTGAGTGAGTGAGAGCTCTGCCCTTCGCACCTCGAGCAGCGTGATCTCGAGCTGGAGCTCCAGGTCGTGTCCTCGCCGCGTGAAGATCGGATGCGGCGTCATGCTCTGGAGATCTGCTCGTGAGCGAGCGAACACAACGAGCGCCACCACCACCACCACCACCTTCACGCACCAAGTGCACCACGAGGTCGCCCGGGAGGGTCTTCGGAGACTGGTCGCCTTCGCGAGCCACGACCTGGCGCAGGAGGAGACACGGCGCCTTCCGACGTCAGCTCGCTCGCTAAAGCCCGACCGACAGCGCAGAAGCTGCTGCATCGCGAGCGCTCACGATCTCGTCCCCGTGGCGCATGCCGCGCTCGATCTCGACCGCGATCTTCGCGGTCTCGGCGCGCAGCCCGCGGCCGCGGCAGGCGCCGCACTTGCTCGTGGCGACGTGTCCGCGGCCACTGCACGTCTGGCAGCTACGTGGCGCGAGAGCAGTGCCAGCGAGTGCGTCAGGGGCCAGCGAGTCCAGCTCAACGTCCGAGAGGGCGAGCGCGACTCACGCGGAGCGGATGTGCTGCTTGATCGGGCCGATCTGCTGCACGAACGTCTGCACGCCCGTGCCGTCGCACTGGTGGCACGCGTGGACGCCCGCGCGGAAGTCCATGCCTGTCCCGGCGCAGTGCTCGCAGACGAGTCGGCGCTCGACCTCGACCTGCACGTCGCCAAGCCGCCGCACGCTCTCAGCTCGGCCGAGTGCGCAGCATGCAGGAGAACCCCCAAGTCTACCTCGAGCTTCTCGCCGAGGTACAGCTGCGCGAGGCCGACGTGCACCTGGACGTGCTTCGCTCGGGTCTGTGCTCCTGCTCGAGTCCACCACCAGCAGCAGCAAGTGCGTGTGTGGGGACAGTTAGAGCCAAGTCCCCTGCCTCGCAGCGAACGCCGCAGCACCACCGACGGGGAGGAAGCGGCCGCTCTGCGAAGTACGACTCGGAGGTCGCGACCTGGTACCCGACGAAGCCCAGGAACGCCAGCAAGCAGACCACGAGGAGCGTCACAGCGACGGTGACGCCCAGGTCTTCGTCCTCCTCTTCGTCGCCAACGTCCCGGCCGCCGTCGTCGTCAGTCGCGTCGTTCGTCGGCTCCGCGTCTGTGGCTTTGAGCAATTGGCTCTCGCTGCTCTGTTGAACGCGGCGGTGGCGGCGCGACAGGGCGGCGGCGACATGCACGACGTCCGCGAACTCGTCGTCGCTACTGTCGAAGAGCGCGCCGTCGCCGTCGCTGCAGCAGCCACCGTCGTCGTCGCTGAGCGTCATGAGAGACCCGATCTCAGGCGCGAAGAGGCGTCGTGAACCAATGGCGATGTGTCCGCGGCACGCAACCTTGTTGACGATCTGCTCAACTCTGTCGAATGCGCCTCGAGAGAGAGAGAGAGTGAGAGGTGGACACCATCGCGGCTTGAAGAGAAGAACGTCTATCATCGAGTAGAGTTGGCTGGCAGACTGGCTGGCGGTGCCTCGCGCCGTGCGCAGCTACTGCTTCTTGTCTGTGTAGACGGAGGCGTCGGCGGGCCAGAGCGCACCCCACTGCGCCTTCCGGGACGCGCGGTACACTTCGCGCAGGTGCTTGCCCTTCGTCACGCTGCGGCGCTCGAGTTCGCCCTGCCGCAAGCAGCAGCAACAGCAGCAGCAACAGGACATGAGACTCGCGGCGCCAGCAGCGCGACAACGCGCAACGATCCCCACGCACCTCCGGCGTGCACAGGTCGAGGTGCACGTGGCGAGTCGCGAGCAGCGGGCTCCTGCGCACAACAGACGCTCAGTTGCTCAGCGCGCGCTCCGCTCGGCCTCAAGCGGCGTGTCGGCACGCACCGGATCATGCGCGCGTGCCGCTGCGGGGCGTTCGCGTCCTCCGCGCCGTTCTTCTCCATGATCACGTACGAGAACTTGGAGCCCTTCTGGCCGTTCCAGCGCTTCGGCGTCGCCTCTCGGGGGCGCTGCACCTGCGGCGAGCGCTGCACGAAGTGGCACCAGGTGCCGCCCGCCGCCGGGCACTGGACGAGCACACGAGCGTCAAGCGTCAAGCGGAGCGCCACTCAACGCGCCTCTCCCCCCTCCTGTTCGGTACCTCGAAGTGGTGCACGCACGGCGCGACGATCCGCACGGACTCGCCGTCCTCCTCCGCCACCGAGTCGAGGATGAACTGGCGCGCCGAGCGCACCTGGTGCGACCCCCACGAGCTCCCACGGTCCACGAGCAGCAGGCAGCCCTTGTCGCTCAGGAGCTCCCAGAGCGCCGACAGGACGGCCACGCGCTCGTAGTCGTTCGTGATCTCCGAGAGCACGAAGTTGGCCATGACGAGGTCGTACTTGACGCCCGTCTCGATCTCGCGGCGCATCTCCGCGAGGCTGCGGCGCACGCTGAGCCCCGGGAAGCCCTCGAGCACGACCTCCGCCGCGTCCGCCATCGACTGGCTCGGCTCCACGACGCGGTAGCGCGCGAGCGACGCGTCGTACAACTCCTTGGCGGCCCACGACGCGACGCCCGGGCCGGCGCCGAAGTCGAGCGCCGACTGCGGCGCGAAGCCCGGGCGCTGCTGCTGCAGCTGGCGCAGCGCGTGGTGCGCGCACGCGAACGTGCCGTCGACCTCGAACGCCAGGTACGCCATCGTCTCGGTCGGCCCGTATTCGTACGCCGGGATCTGCGGCTCGCGCTCGAGCGCCCAGCCCACCGGCCGCTTGTGCGCGTCGAGCGGCACCTGCCGCGCGTTCGTCTCGTCCACGACGTACTTGGCGCGCAGCGCGTCGAGCTGCGAGTGCGTGCGCCGCTTCACGACGCTCGCGACGCGCCGCAGCATCTCCTCGGGCATCTCCGCGCGCTGCTGCACGCCGCAGCGCGACGTCTCGGGCACCTCGGACACCAGGCGCACCGCCGCGCGCGCCTCGCTCAGCGCGCCGCCCACGCTGCCGTCGCCGGCCGCAGGCGCCTTGGCGCGGCGCAGGCGGCGCGCGCGGCGGCTGCTGCTGGAGCTGGTGGTGCTGGCGGTCGACGCGGTCGCGAGCGCGCGCAGAGCGGACGCCTGGCGCACAGGCGCCGCCGCGAGCTTCGCGAGGCGCAGCATCATCGCGTTGGTTGGTGGTCGCGCACGACGAGGCTTTTGAGGTATCAACCGAGTATCACTTGCTAGTGATACTAGTGTCGCGGATACTGATACCATATTGTGAGACCAAAGATTGGCTCAAATGTACCAACAGAAAGCAGTATCGAGATATCAGTATCTGAGTAGTATCAAAACCAGTAATGCAGCGCGGCATACTATAATCAAGATAGGGTGTGCAGTTCGTTGCTTGAAGACTTCTATCCGGTGTACGAGCCGCCTGCTTCACTTGATCGCGCTCGAACGTGCTCGTGGACCTGCCTGCTCCTCTGGCCTACGATCTTGCAGTTCGTTCGCCATCCTCGTGTTCATCGTAGTGCTACAGTATCGGGCAAAGCTTGTTTGTCTGGTGGTCAGCGCTGTGGCCGGGCTGCTCGGCATCCAGCGAGCGAACACCTCACTCGATGCGCGTTGCTGGAAAGCAGACAGGAAGGCAGACGTGATGACCTCTTCGCCCACAGCTCGCGGGCGCGGCAGCTCGCGCCAGCAGAAACAGCAAACGCTCGACTCCACCGAGATCAAGACCAAGAGTGCGCCGCCCCGCTTTCGGCGCCGCTCTTGCTCGCTCGCACGCAAGTGCCCGTGACTTGTGTGGGACGGATGGCCTCCACGCACCACGGCAGTAGGGCAGCAGCAGTCGGGACGGGGCTGCCGCGAGCCTGTTGCGTTTGCTTCTGTCTCGCGAAATGTGTCGCCGAGTCGCTCTCTGCACACGGCTGCGGCGTACAAGAACAGGAAGTGACCGGGGAATGGTACGTACTTGTACGAAGTCCGTCATGCATGACTCAGCGTGGCGAGCGAAGGAAAGTCGGAGGGCGGAAGAAGGAAGGCGGCGGCGGGCAAGTCGCGCACGTGGGCGGAGCGAAGCCATCCGCGCCGCGAAAGGTCATGGAGGCGTCCATGTTGGTGTCCGTCGCGCACAAAGAGCAGCGAATACCGTAGGTCGTAGGCGTGCAGAGATCGAGGCCGGCGGTGGTGCCTGCCACCTGCACGCAGCAGCGGCTGTGTCGCTTGAAGATCGATCACTTGACACCACCACCGACACGCGAGGTGTCAGACAGATGAAGTAGGTGTTGGAGGTGGTGTTGGCCGCAGCAAGTGACAGCCAAGTGGCGATGGCGATCGCAAAGGGATGGCAGCACACACACAGCCAGCAACGAATCACCACGCGCAGAGAGTTCAAACGCTGGGGAGCAAGAGACTTCAATGACCGCGGATCGATGAGTCGGCCCACAAGCCCAGAGGCCCACACGCAGTGCAGATGACTCCACATGTCCTTTTCACGCACACAGAGAGCCGTTTTCGCGCGCAGCTGCCCCGGCTGTGTCGCACGCGAGTAATCGTGCATAAAAAGGCCCAGCTATCAGTAAATCAAGTGATGTCGACGCAATCGGTCCACTCCAAAGATATGATAGTGATGTTTGCTGGGGTAAGAACTTCAACGCAAGATGAGATAGTGAAATGATCGAGGGATTTTGAGCGAGTGACTCAGATTAACAGGCATTTTTGCGAAAGCGAGCCAGATCGTCATCTCGCTCAGATGCCCTGCTGACTGACTGTAAAGCTCGCATCGGACGCGACTCGGTGCGAAGCGATAATCGAGTGGTGTGCGCGCATGGCGCCACTAAACTCGACCTAGCTTGAGTGCTGAGCGCTGGGCATTGCTTGTTGTGCTCAAGTCCATGCCTGCACATGAAGCATTTGAAGGGCACACTTGCTTGTAATTTCGTGATTGGTCTTGTGAGCGAGTCTCTTTATTGCGGCTGGTCTCTCGCCGCGCTTCAAGAGCTCGGCGACATGTGTGCCGTCTGTCGTCGCTGACTGTCGCCGTGGCGAATGCACTAGAGCTGCGTGTGCGGACTTTGTTGGTAGTCTCTCGTTGTGACCGAGCGAGCAAGACAAACGTAGTGCTGCACAACTCGTGCTTTAAAGCACTACTGTCAAGGAGGAAGGAACGAGCGAGAGCTCTGCAGCAAGGTCGATCTCGACAATCCGAGCTGGCACATTTTTGTGTGTGACACGCGCTGGGCCGCGATACGCCTCGTTTCTGTGCGGGCGGAATCTTGCGTCTGATTGGCGGAGCGCGCGCCAGCTGGAGAGCGTCCCATCCCTCTCACCGCTCTCCCCCCCTCCCTTTCTCCCCGCTCGTGATACATTCTCCAAGTCACGCGAGCGGGTGGACAGCGACTCGCGCGAGAGACCGTTCACGCCGCCATTCTCAAACTCGCCAAAAACGCGACGAACGACGAACGACGACGACGCTGCGTCGCTCTCGACGCGCTCTCGAAGTGTGCTCTCGGCTCTCGCGGGCTCCTCCTCCACACGCTCCGCTCGTCCTGCGCGTTTTATTCGCCGACCTACCAGCTCGCTGGTAAGTACCGTTTGAATTCCCGAGCGCGCGCGCGCGAAACGAGCTCTTCCTGGAGCCGCGCCCCCGCGTCCCCGCGTCCCCGCCGCCGCCGCCGCCATGGACAACCACCACCCACACCACCACCACCACCCGCAGCAGCACCACCACCACGTGGACCCCGCCGCGTTCCACTACGAGCAGTACCAGCAGGCGCACTACAACATGATGGCGGCCCAACAGCAGCAGCAGCAGGCGGCCGCCGCCGCCGCCGCGCAGCCCCCGCCGGTCGCCGCGCCGCCCGCCGCCAAGAAGCCCAAGCTCTCGGCGCCGCGCGCGACGAAGGCGACGAAAGCCGCGGCGAACCCGCGCGCGGCGCCAGCGCAGCAGCAGCAGCTGCCCCCGCAGCAACTGCAGCTGCCCCCGCAGCAGCCGCCGCATCAACAGCAGCCGCTCGCAAACGCCTCCGCGTACAAGTCGGGGCCGAACTCGTCGTCGGCGTCGGCGCCCGGCTCCCCCGAGAGCGACGACGACGGCGAGTCGGACGTCGAGGGCCCGGACGGCGCCGGCCGCAACGACGCGCTCAAGTCGAACCGGCTGTGCACGATGCCCGGCTGCAAGAAGCGCGTGCGCTCCAAGGGCCTCTGCAAGGCACACGGCGGCGGCCGCCGCTGCATGGTCGAGGGCTGCGAGCGCAGCAGCCAGGGCCAGGGGCTCTGCATCCGCCACGGGGGCGGCAAGCGCTGCACGCAGTCGGGCTGCACGAAGGCGTCGCAGTCGAACGGGCTCTGCAAGGCGCACGGCGGCGGGCTGCGCTGCCAGACCGCCGGCTGCACCAAGAGCAGCCAGGGCGGCGGCTTCTGCCGCGCGCACGGCGGCGGCCAGCGGTGCGAGAAGGAAGGCTGCAACAAGGGCGCCCAGCGCGGCGGCTTCTGCGCCGGCCACGGCGGCTCGCGCTTCTGCCAGCACCCGGATTGCACCAAGAATGACCGCGGCGGCGGCTACTGCGCCGAGCACGGCGGCGGCAAGCGCTGCGACGCGCCCGGCTGCAACAAGCCCGCGCGCAAGAAGGGCAAGTGCTCGTTCCACGCGAACGCGCTCAAGGGCAAGACGCCCAAAGACACGCTCGCCGCGGCCGGCGGGCCGGGCGCCACCAACATCATGGACATGCGCCAGATCACGACCCCGGCGTTCGCGACGATGCCGCCTGCCAAGGACGCCCGCGCGGCTGGTCCTGGCCCGGCGGCGGCTGCGGCAGCAGCAGCAGCGGCAGCTGCGGCGGCCGGCGGCCCGCCGGACAGCCACCCGCTCGACCACCCGGCGCTCCGGTACCAGCAGCAGCAGCGCTCCGAGATGGACATGCGGTACCCGAAGGGCTACGAGCAGGGCGGCCCGATGGCGGCGTCGGCGCAGTACATGCAGATGCACGCGGAGCAGCGCTCGTACGACCCGATGAGCATGCAGAGCCACGCCGCGCCGCGCCACTATATGGGCATGGAGCACGCGGGCGTCGCGTACCCGCCGCCGTCGCACAAGCAGCCGCCGCCGCAGGCGTACGCCCCGCGGGAGGCCATGAAGCCGTCGGGCGGTCACCACGGCAACAGCATGCACCCGTACGCGCAGGCGCCGCCGCAGTGGGCGGCGAAGGAGAACGCCGGGCCGCCGAACGCCATGCAGGACCGCGCGAGCCTCGACTACTTCGACATGAAGGACCAGGCGCCGCACCACCAGCCGTACCCGCCGAGCGCGTCGCAGTACCACCACCCGCACCACGCGCACCACCCGCACCACCTCTCGGACTCGGCTGCTGCGGCCGCGGCGTACAACAGCCAGCGCGGCGGCGGCGGCGGCGGCTACGGCTATCACCACCCGCACGCGCAGGCGCCCGGCGCGGCGGACGGCGGCGCCGGCCAGCAGGGCATGATGTACTACTCGGCGAACGGCTACCCGCCGCAGCACCAGATGCACAGCATGCAGCACCAGATGCAGCTCTTATAGCCGCGCCTAACGTATTAGCCCGCGTCCTCCGCGCGGGCGCTTAGAGAGATAGAGCCTGCCTGCCTGCCGCCGCTCGGCAGCCACGCCTTCGACGCGCGCTCGAGACCGTCGATTAGACATAGGAACCAGTTTTGCCACACAAGAATCCAATTTTCGCCCCCCGTCACCTCCCTCGCGGCGTCAGGTTCAAGCTCGGCAGCGGCTGCACTGCGTCCTCTCGGCGGCGACGCGTCGCCGGGAGCACCAGCAGCTCGGGGCTGCGCACGTCGTCGCCCTTGGCGCCGGCCGCCGCCGCCGCCGGGTGCTCGCAGGCGCCAGCGAGCTGCGCCGACCGCCGCGCGCGCAGCTTCTCGCGCAGGAACGTGGCGATCGCCGCCGCGGGCAGCGAGAAGACGCCGGCGCTCGGGGGTCGGGTGCTCGCGGCTGCTCCGCTTGGGAGGCGAGGCGCGGAGGCGACGCGGAAGCCGCCGGCGCCTGTGTAGTGGTGGCGGTAGCACTGCAGCAGCTCGCGCTCCTGAGGAGGAGGAGGGAGAAGAAGGAGCGTCAGGTTGGGTGTGTCGTAGAGAGAGAGAGAGAGAGAGAGAGAGAGAGAGAGAGAGAGTGAGAGACGCGCGCACCATGCCCGCGCACGTGCGCAGCAGCTCGCCGACCTGACGCACGCGGTGCGGCTCGTGTGCTCGCACAAGCGCCTCGAGCTGCGCGTGCCAGTCGGAACGGCCGAGGCGCTGCGGGCGCACCTGGCAGGGAGGCGACGCGTGCGCCATGAGCTCGCAGAGAACTGAAGCTGCTGTGACTCGCGGCGTGGAAGCGAGAGTGAGCGAGCGAAGGAACAAGAGGCGGCGTGTGTTCGCGTGCTTCCATCCTTCGGTGGAAGGAGGAGGGAGGGAGGGATGGCTACACATCTGGTCGCTCGCTCGCCTCCTCACGTCGCCCGCTGGAACTGCGCGAGGAGCTCCTGGAAGCACCGTGAGAGCGTGCGGACGCCCGTGAGCACGCCGACGTCCAGCGCGCGCGCGGCCGGAGAGCGGAACGCCACGTGCGCAAAGTCGATCAGGCGGATGTCCGGCGCGAGCGCGCTCGCCAGCGCCGCGTCGTCGTCGTCGCCGACGTCCTCGGCGACCTCGCCGTTGTACAGAAACAGCAGCGAGCTGGCGATGAACTCGAGCTCCTGCTGCTCGGCGAACCACGCCTCGAAGTGCGCGAGGCGCGCGAGGAACTGCGCAACACAGCAGACAGCTTAGTCGGTCGCTGCTCCGGGTCAGCTGACGACAAGCGGCGCTGCTCGCACCGCGCGGAGAAGCACGGCGTTCGTGCGCGCGTCGTGCGTCGAGAAGAAGCGCGCGAACGCCGGCGTGAGCTCGTCGAGCGAGCGCACCTGGCGCCCAAAGTGCTTGTCGAGCTCGACGTACTGCTGCGCCGCCGGCGCGAACACCTTGATGCCCTGGATGCGGAAGCCCGCGCGCGCCTGCAGCGGGAACTTGCTCTTCTCGTACGCGACCTTCTCGGCACTCGCGCCGTCCTCGAACGACCGCGTGCCGACCTTAACGTCCATGATGCACGGCCAGCGACGCCCCCACGTCAGGTCGTCCATCACCAGGTGCTCTACGCACACTCACAGCAGCAGAAGTTGCGTCGCTCGTGAGCTCCATCGTGCTGCCCGACGCCAGGCTCGCACGCAGCAGACAACGCACTCCCGCTTCGGTGTTCGTCTGCGCTGCCAGAGACCTCCAGCATCCCGTGGTAGCCCGGCACGAGCGGCCGCAGGCGCTCGAAGGCGGCGTCCGCGCGGAAGACGCGCTCGTAGAACTCGAACTCGCGCTGCCCGCGGCGCTGGTCCTGGAAGGGCTTGAGCACCTTCCCGTTGTGCGCCTTCAAGCCTGTAACATACCACGCGGTGAGCTGTTTGTTCGCGTCGACTGGGGGCAGAACGAGGCGCCCGTCTCACTCGTCTTGGCGGTCGCGTGGCCGCCCACCTGATGCGCCATCGCCTCGAAGCGCGCGACGTCATCGACGCTGCTGTCGGCCGCTTCCGCCATCTTCGCGCGTCGGTCTCAGATATCGGATAATGCATTCTCAGATTATATCGCTCATCGCGATGACCGACGCCATCGCCGCCGCCCGCGTGCTCGTGCTCGGCGGCGCCAGCTACGTGGCGCAGTTCCTGCTCTCCGCGCCGGGGAAGAAGTGGGCGACGGCGTGCACCATGCGCGGTCGGGAGGCGGCGCTGCCCTTGGGGTTCGAGTCTGCGGACGTGACGCAGCCCGCGCCGACGGATCGCGAGCGCGTGCGCGTGTACTGGGACGTCGACCTCAGCGCCATGACAGGCGTGCGCGAGAGCGTGCGGCACTTCCGCCCGGACGTGGTCGTCAACTGCGTCGGTGCGTTGCGTGGTGCTCAAGTGCGTGATGGAAGGCCGGGAGCTGACGCCGTTGGGCTGCAGCGCTGTCGTCTCCTGCGGCGTGCGAGAAGGAACCTGCGCGAGCCAGAGCGACCAACGAGGCACGTGACGACGCCCTCTGCTCGCTAAGACACTGAATGGCTGGGAGCTGATCGCTCTCGGTGGTCGCGACGTCGGCAGCCGACAGAGCTCGTCGAGCTTCTCGAGCGCGAGGTCGACTGGGACGTTCGCCTCGTGCACTTCTCGACCGTACGTGCTGCGCTCACTTGCTCGCTCGCTCTCTTCCCAGCGCTCTCACGCTATGCCTGGAACAGGACTTCGTGTACGACGGCGCGCAGCCGCCGCCGCTCGGATACAGCGAGGACGACGCCGCCGCAGACTCGTCGCCTCCCCTCACCGTCTACGGCGCCTCGAAGCTCAGCTTCGACCGCTACCTGCTCGCGACGCAGAGGCGCGTCAGCGGCTTCATCCTGCGCATCGCGAACGTCGTCGGTCCGCACGCGCCGCTGTTCCCAGAGCGCCAGGCGCCAAAGTTCATGGAGTGGCTGCACCAGCAGCTCTTCCAGCCAGGCTCCGCCCCGGTGCGGCTCTGGAGCGACGAGGTCCGGTCCTTCATCTACGTGCGGGACCTCGTGACGATCCTCGTAGCGCTTCTAGACTGCGACGACGCGTGCTCGATGACGACGTCGACTCCTCGCTTCACGCTGCTCAACATCGGTACGTGGTTGACGGTGGGCAGTGAATCAACACGATGAGCGAGGACGAACTGACCGATCGATCGATCTCGTTGCGGCCGACCACCGACGAACGCCAGGCGGCGTCGACGCGCTCTCGAGGGTGCAGCTCGCCGAGCAGTACGCGGAAGCGCGGACGCGTCTCGGAGCGGGTCGCGCTCCAGCCGCAGTCGCCCCGGCATCTCGCGCGACGGTCGATCTCGGCTACCACCCGCCGCTGGACGCGCGCCTCGACACCCGCCGCCTGCGGCTCGCGCTTCCGACGCTGACGCTGACGCCGACCGCGCACTTCATGGACGAGATCTGCCGCGAGCTCACGCGCGAGGAAGCGCTCTGACGGACGATCACGCAACTGTTGAATTGATTTGGCTGCAAGAAAGGCAGCGGTGAACGAACGCACCTCCCGCGCAGCGAGCGACTCGCGTGTGTCGATCGCCGCCGGATTTGCTCAAGCGCAGCTTACTCGATCTCGACGACGTCGCCGACCGTCGCACGCGCGAACTCCGTCGGCAGCAGGTAGTCCGGACGGTTCGTCGTCGGCGCGTTGCACAGCGCGACCACCTGGCACGCCTCTCGTGCGCTCTTGCCGCTCTGGCCCAGCACGACCAGCTCGTCGAACTTGGACGAGAGCACGTCGCAGCGCGCCGCGGGAGGCAGGATCGTGCACATCGTCTCGAGCGCGACCTTCGCGACCCGGAGCTCTTTCGGGCTCTTCGCCGCGTGCTTCACCAGCTCCGCCGTGTACTCGCAGAACAGGCAGCTCATCGAGAAAGACTCGGACTCCTTCTCTTCTTCCGCCGCGGCGAGCTCAGTCGACGGAACGCACTCGTGGATGCGAGTGCAGATCGCTTCGACGTCCTCGTCGTTCTTGAGCGCATCCACGATCGTGTCGTGGTGCTTCAGCAGCAGCTCACACTGCAAGTCACAACAGCGCTGTGAGTCGAATGAGCGCTTCCACGCGAGATGAGACACCAGTTCGCCATCTCGTACCTCCTTCGCATCCGGAATCAAGCGGCAGACTGAGTTCATCTCGTCCGTGAACGCCGAAACGCGCGACGGCTCGCCCACCATCGACGCAAGCAGCAGCGAGTTCTGCTTGCACAGCGTGCAGCGAGACGGCGCGACGCTTGAGTCCAGAATCTTCAGATCCGCCACCTTCAGCGACATCGCTTGCTCGACGCTGTCACAGAACTTGAGGCTCTTGCAGACTTCGTGCGGCTTCTTGTCCTTCTTCAGCAGCTCCACCGCCGTGTCGAAGAGCTTTAGATCCTCGTGGCACTGTGGATGCACCGCAAACATACCATCACCATCACCATCATCGCAGCGTACGACAACGCATACGCACGAACCTGGTCGTCCTTCGGCAACAGACCGCACACGATACCAGCCGCCTCGCGCGCCTCCTTCACCTCGTTCGGCTTTTGCTCGAGCGCGAGCTCCAAGACCGTGACGACGCCGTTGCAGTACGCGCACGACGTGTTGCCAGCGTTCCTCGACGGTGGAGCCACCGCCTTGCTCGAAGTACAGAAGTGTGTGTCCTTGCAGACCGCACCCGGCTTCTCGCCCTTCTTGAGCAAGTCGAGGATCTTGTCCAGGTTCTTCAACACGTCATGGCACTGCACCACGACATGACAGATCCACCAGTCAGCACACCCTTCCGTTCTCCTCCCTCTCCTCACAACCAGTACCGTACATTCCACTCGGGTGGGCGGAACATGCAGATCTTGTCCTTCTTCTCGCGGATCAAGTCGATCATGTCGTCACGCTTGTTCGTCACGAGGTCCTCAAGAAGGCTGGAGAAGTACGTGCAGAACAGACATCCCTCCGCTGGTGCCGCCGGCAAACCCTCCCAGATTGTCGCGACTACAGCCGACGGCGACGAGGCGATAAGCTTTGCGTCCAGACTGCTCGCTTTGCAAAACTTCAAGTCCGCGCAGATCGCCTTCGGCTTCTCGCCCTTCTTCAGCGAGTCGATCACCTTGTCCAGTTCGTCCATCACCGGACGGCACTGCATCAACAACATCCACACCACACACGCATACAAAGTTAGCAGGTTGCAGACATAACAGCCGGGCGGTAGAAACATCAAGCGCACCTTCGACTCCGATGGGAGGAAGCCGCACACCAGGTCTCCGATCTGGCGGATCTGATCGATCTGCGCCGGATCGTCCACGATCGCGACCTCGAGCACGCTCGCAAGCTGAGTGCACACGAAGCACCCGTCGATCGAACTCTCCATCGAGTTCTTCACAACCTTGACGAGCTGCTGGTCGTAGTCGGACAGATCCTTCTTGGTGCTCGCGGCAGCAGGAAGCGCCAGCACCTTCGCGCCGCAGTACTTCATCGTCGCGCAGATCTGGCGCGGGTGCTGGCCCTTCTTCAGCGCGTCGAGAGCAGCGTCAAGCTTGTCCACGTACTGGTGACACATGTTGTCGGAGCCGAGCATGCCGCAGATCATGTCCGCGTACTCGCGGATCTCGTTCACCTGCTCCGCGCTCTCCTGCTGGATGATTTGCAGCAGCGTCACGATGTAGTCGCAGTAGTAGCACTTCTTGTCGTCGCGAAGGTCCACGGCGCGGTTGTTCGCCACGAACGCAGTCAGCGCCTTCTGCACCGGCGCGGGGATGGCAACCGACTTCGCAGTGCAGTACTTCAGGCTCACGCAGATCTCGCGAGGGTGCTTGCCCTGCTTCAGCGCGTCGATCATCGCATCCAGCTTGTCGACATACTGGTGGCACACGTTGTCCGCACCCATGAAGCCGCAAATCATGTCTGCGTACTCGCGGAACTCGTTCACGTCCGCCGCGTCTTGCTGCAGGATGATCTGCAACACCAGCGCCGCGTAGTCGCAGTACATGCACGTCTTCTCGTCCTGGACGTTCGTGAGCGCGAACGCAGTCATCGCGGTCTGTTCGAGCGCGCCGACCTTCGCGCCGCAGTACTTCATCGTCGCGCAGATCTGGCGCGGGTGCTGGCCCTTCTTCAGCTCGTCAATCACGGTGTCGAGCTTGTCCACGTACTGGTGGCACACGTTGTGCTCGCCGAACATCTGACAGATGTTGTCGGCGTACCACCGGATCTCGTCCACCAGATCGGCGTCTTCCTGGAGCGCAATCTGGATCATCGTCGTGGCGTAGTCGCAGTAGAAACACTGCTTGTCGTCTTGCGTCAGGCCAGGGTGCACGAGCGGCGCGAGCGCACCAATGGCGTCCGCGACCGACTTGTCCGAGGAGTCGATAGCCAGCACCGCGTCCTCCTTCTTGCACAGCTCGAGCGCCTCGCAGATCGCGCGCGGCTTCTTGCCCTGCTTCACCCACGCGACGATGTTGTCGTAGTTGGCCACGAGCACGTCGCACTTGCACGTCTTGGGCGAGATCTTGCACCCCCACTCGACGATCTTGCGCGCAAAGTTGAGCTTTGACGGCGCGATCTCGTTGATCTTGGTCATGATGTACGTGACGTGACCGCAGTAGGAGCACGCGTGGTCGTCGCTCGCGAGCGCCGAGAGGGCCGAGCGCGGCGAGTCCGCGGTCGCGGGGCACATGACGAGGCGCGTGCAGACAACCGTCGGGTCGGTGCCTTGCTTCAGCCACTGCACGATCTGGTCGTACTGGTTCAGGAACGTGTGGCACATCGAGTCCGGCGACAGCGAGTCGCAGATGTCGCCGATGATCTCGCGCACCTGCTGCACCTGGGACACCTCCTGCGCCAGCGCGTCGACGATCATCTTCACGAAGCGCTTGCAGAGCTTGCACGAGAGCTCGCCGTCGACGAGCTCCACCACCTCCACGCTCTCTTGCGTCACGCGCGCGCAAACCTGCTCGTCGCTGAGGCCGCGCGCCATAAACTGGCGCACGGCGTCCTCCATGTCGAGGAAGAGGCTGCAGCCGGCGGCCACGCGAGCGTCGCCTAGGTCGTCGCACGACGCCTCGGCGTTCGCGTCGCGGACCGCGGCCTCTTGGTGCGCGCGCTTGAGCGGCGAGCGCAGGCGGTGCGCGAGCTGGTGGCGCTCCGCTTTGAGCGCGTCTCGCTGGCGGAGCACACCCAGCGCGCTGAGACACGCGAGCTGCTGCTCGGCGCGCGAGAGTTCGTCGTCGTCGCTGCTGTCGTCGTCGGCGCTCAGGTCCACGACCACGAGCTGCACGGGCGCCTCGGCGAAGAAGAGGCGGCTCGCGAGCGCCGAAGAGCGCGTGAGCTGCTCCGAGAGCCGCGCCAGCAGCCCGTCGTCGGTGCTTTCGCCGGTCGCGCGGGCGCCGGAGGCCGCCGCCGCGCAGAGCGCCGCCGCCGAGAGCGCGAGCGCGCGCCGGAGCTGCATGGGCGAACGAGCGAGTCGGCTTGGGCGAAGGAGGGCTTGTTGGGATCTGCGCGAGCTTGAAGAAGGGTGCAGGGTGGGACGGAGGTCGGGTGCGCGACGAAAGGCGAGCAGGTGCGGGGTCGACATTATGCATACTCGAGCACAGTACAAAATGCTCAATGATTGGTTAAGACTCAGGAATGTAGGTAGTCCAGTGTATACTTGTTCAATGTATGTAAGAGCGACAGAGAAGGCATTCCAGGGAGGGGAGTCGTTTTGCCGCTTCAATACCGTTGGACACGGGCACACTCAAGGCACGTGTCAGGCGTGGGCCACTATTGCAGTGCCACACTGTACAGAGCGATCTTGATACGTTGCGAGAGTCCTGGATCGGAAAGGTGTTGATCCTCATGTCCAGGCTGTGGACACGTATCGACACCGAGTGCTGGATCAGGACCTTGCAAAGAGTCCGCTTTGCTACCAAAGTGCTTCAGCCAAACGCATTCGCCACGTTCTCCTCTTCACTTGAGGATGTTGACGTCCATGTTCGCGAGGTCGCTCCACGAGAGCGTGCTCGGGTACACGAGCCGCGCAGTCTTCTTGACATCGTTCGCGACCACGTCGTAGACGTAGACGTTCGTGAAGCGCAGGCGCGTGACTTTCATGGCCGTGATTGAGAGCAGATCATTCGTGGCCACGAGGAACTTGCTGTTCGCGATCACGTAGCCGTTGCAGTAGACGCCGTCGGAGGACGCGAACTTGACACCCTTGACGAAGAGGTAGTTGTCATAGTCCGAGAGCACGCCGAACTTAGTTTGCAGTGCGGCGCCGGTTGCGATCTCGAACATCGTGAGTGAGAGCTTATGCTGCTGGATGTTGCGCTCGTTCACGGACGATTCGGTCATCGTCTGCGCGTACACGACCTCAGGGTAGAAGCGCCGGTAGATCTTGCGACAGAGAATGTAGAGCAGCACGGCCACGAGCGTGATAATGATCGGGAACATGGACGTCGCGATGAAGCGCTTCGCGTTCCCGGTCAGCGGGTGAATCGTCCACAGCCGCATCGGCGAGATGGTCGCCAGCACCTCGTTCACCTCCACCGATCCGAGATCAAAGTCGGCGGCGGCGAAGTCCGAGATCGTGGCTGCGAACGACGGAACCCAAGTTGTAATCTCGATGCGGTACGCGAAGCCGACTTCGAAGAGCACCACGACCAGCGCCGGGTCGATGCGTTCGCGAAACACGTACCCAAGCACCGTGACGACGCACATGTAGACATTGATGAGGTCCGCGTGCAGCAGGTCCGGGTGGATGTAGACGTTCTGGTGGTCGCTCAGCTCGTTCGCGGTCGCGATGCAGAACTCCTTGAGCGTCCAGTACTCGTTGATGTGCCACGAGACGAGCACGAGAGCTCCGCGCAGCAGCAGCGAGTTCGAGATCGACGCGAAGGCGCTGCCAACCCAGATCTTGCCGTGGCGGAAGTTCCGCGAGACGACGACGTTGAGCACAACCAGTCCGACCACGGTCTCGACGCCGAACCAGAAGTGGATACCGTGGACCCATGCCCACGAGTCGCGAAGGATCGGCTTCCCTCTCCAGTGCCAGTACTTGAGCACTCGGCGCGGGTCGGACTCGAGTCTCCAGTACTGGTTCATCATGTTCGTCTGGTCGGTATCTGAGCCAATGTAGAACCCCGTGCGGCACGCCGTGAGCACGTCCTTCACCGCATCCGTCGATCGGTTGTACGGGATACTGTGCAGATGCCAGAACATGCCGCTGGTTAGCCCGACGAACTCGTACACCTGGAAGCTCGGCACGCGGATGAACGGGTAGTCGATCGCCATGACGAAGTAGTGCTTTAGGTCGGTCTCGCGCATGTCGTAGATCGCTGTAAGCGTCAGCAGCAGAGCGGGTCCGCGCTCGCTCCGCTCTGACATGATGTATTCTTGCGACGAGTACAGCACGTGGAGAAGGTAGACGCTCTGTGTGTCGACCTTGTCGCGCATTAGGTACATCACTCGAGCCGAGCTGGAGTCCCCCAGCACGATCGAGGTCTGCGAGCAGTCGACGATCGGGGCGATGAGCTCGCTCTGCGCGAGGAACGTGAGGTTGTACGCCGTGTAGTGCGTGAGTGCGCGGAACATGCCGAAGCGCGTGAACGTGTTGCTGTACAGCGTCGGGTTGAAGTTCTTGTGCGAGCAGCCCGTGTACGAGACCGTCGTGCTCGAGTCGAGATACAACGTGGTTGTGCGCAGCGTCGTGTCGTTCGCGAAGAGGTTCATCAACAGCGGACTGTCGCGAACGCTTCCCGTCCCGGCGTAGTTGACGAAGTTGTTGGACGTGTACGCGTCGCCTACCATCTCGGGGTTCTCCAAGCCACGCAACACGTGCACCGTCGCGATCGTGGCCTTCATCGAGATGATCACGTAGACTAGCGCGGCGATGAACGCAGCAAGCCGGCGCAGCAGGTGGACGATCTGTAACACTGACACGCCGTCCGTCTTCTCGTAGCGAAGCTCGCTGTGGTGCGACTTGCAGATCAGCGTCTTGAGCGCATCAGCGAGTGCGTGGTCACGGGCGTCGTCGAGCGTGACCGTCCCTCGTTTCGGAGCCGCCTTCGCATTCATAGTGTGCACAGCGGGGGATGCTGGATCGTCGTGGACGGCCGAGCCCTCTGCAGACAGCTGCTGCGTCACGGATGCCCCGTCGGTCATCGCGCTTGCGCGAAGACGGTTATGCGGAGTCAACTCTGGGAGAGCTTGCGCAAAGAGCAACGCGGCCGCCACAGGCACTTCGGACGACGCCGGGTGTGTCAGGATCGCTCGCCTCCTTCCTCTTAGACTCTTCACGCACGCGACGCGAGCCCTCACTTCGTCACTGACGTGTTCCTTAAGTGAGCGACGCTTCGTGTCCTGCATGACTCCGCGCCACGCTCGACACGACCCCGATGACGTCGCGTCGCGCCTCGTTCTCCACTTCCGCTACATCGCTGTCACTGAGCCGCGACGACCGCGAGGTCTCGAACCCGAACTTCCAGAAGCTCTTCGCGTCCGCTCTCGACCCGCAGACCCATGATCATCACCAGCGCCACCTCGCGCTCGCCAAGAACGTGCTCTTCCAGAACGAACTCGGGTGCGACTCGAAGACCCGCTTTGGTCATCATCAGAAGCCTGCGTCTGACCGTCTTTCTTGCTGCAGGTGGAAGCTCTCGGAGCTTCCGACAGTGAACGACTTCATTCTCCTGCTGCGCGACAAGGTGCTAGACGGACTAGCGCAGTTCGCGGACCCGCTGCTGGCAGCAGTCACTCTCTGCTCGAAGGTGCGACCTCCCAACATGCGTCGATGCTGCTGCTGCTGTGTAGGATAGCAGCTCACAACGCGGTGAGCTGTGATCTTCGCTCGCGTACGCACACCCCAGCCATTCGTCCGGCAGAAAGCGAACGAGGAGATCTTGAACCCGGGGCTGCTGCGCGGGATCCTGCCGACGCTCGCCCAACTGCTGACCTTCACGCTCCTGGATGTGCAAGTGGCTGCAGCGGAGGCACTTCTCCAGTTCTCGGTCGGAGCGTGTACGTAGCGCGGATCTGGCAGTTCGTCCGTAGGCTCGTGCGTGCCGTGCTCACTCGGCATCGCTGACGCTGCTACTGCGATGGCGACCGACAAGGTCTGGCGCGGTCGTCCAAGGTGCACAGCAACAACGTCGAGACGAGCGCGGACGACTTCCGCCTCTCGCCTCGCGTGTTCAGCCAGAACCTGTTGGAGGAGACAGGAGCCGTCGAAGTGGTGGTCGGCGTTCTCTACGACCTGTTCCCGGACGACGACGAGGTGCGCGACGCAGAAGCGGATCGGTTCTCCGAGTCCGGCCTCAACAGCGAGCGGAGGTCCTCATCGTCCCGGAGCGCAGCTTCCGTGAGCTCCGCCGGTGCCGTCACACAAAGAAGCGAAGCGGTTGTCGAGAGCGAGCGAGCCGTCACACCAACGACGCCGTCGACTCCGAGCACCCCGCTCGCGTCAGCTAGAGAGAGGAGTCCGCGACTTCTGTCAGGTGCGGGAGCAGCCGACGACCTCGTCGATGCTCAACACGCGCTGTCCAGCGAGACGGCAGAACCGACGATCGAGCAGCGCGTCGCGGTCGTCCTGTTCCCAGTCATGGAGATTGTCTACGAGTTGTCGAGCCACCAGCGCTGCGCTGAGGTGCTCGTGCTCAGCGGCGCGCTGCACTACGTTGTGTTCGTGATGGACAACATCACCGACCCGCAGGACGAACTCCTGTCGCTCTGCATCGTCGTGCTCTGGAACGTGCTGGAACTGTGCCACGAGAAGATGAAGGCGATCACCAAATGCGCCTCGCGCCGCGAGCTGCTCGTGCACTTCCGGCTCCGCAACGCCGCGCACTTCCTCGGCACTGAGTTCACGTTCCACACGTTGCTGCACGTCTTCGAGCTGCTGCTCGCGCGCGGCTACCGGAAGCAGGACAAGGAGCTGCGCAACGAGTGCTTGATGGTCATGCACCTGCTGGCGCGGCGCCGGCGCTCACTCGACTTCTTCTACTCGACCGGACTCACGGCGAGTCTCCTGTCGTACGCCACAGCAGCCGAGACCCAGAAGAAGCAGAAGAAGGCGACGAAGAAGGCGGCGAGCTCGACGAACGGCAGCGCGGCGACAAGCGGAGCCGCCGTCACCGCCGCCAGTCCTGAACCTGCGATGCCGTCGTCTGCTCGAGCCGTGGCGATCAACGCCGACCACCACAACTACGCCACGAGCTCCGACGAGGACTTTGAGTTCAAGCAGATGCTTTGGCTCGTGATCGCCGAGATCATGTGCGACCACGACGCGAACCTGCGCGAGCTCGAGCAGTTCCGCTTCACGGAGATCTTGCTTGGCTACGCTACAGCCGGGTGGACAGACAACGAGCGCTCCGGCCAGCACCACGCGCCGGCACAGCGGCAGTTCCTGCAGATCACGGCGTTGAGCGTGCTGAACCACATCGCGCCATACATCCTCGACCACTTCTACGAGATCGACGGCCACCGCGCGCTCCTCGAGTTCCTCCAGTCCAGCGTGATGCAGAGCGACGAGGTCCTCGGAGCCGCCTGGCAGCTCATGACGCAAGTCGCGCCTGCGGCTCACAGCTTCCAGAGCGAACTCGGGCGAATCGGAGCCGTCGAGGTCGCGATCGCAGCGTTCGCAGCGCCGCCGTCGCGCCACACGTTTGGCATCCGCCGCAACGCGATCTTGGCGTGCGCGAGCATGTGTCGCGAGCACGAGGCCAACCGGCAGCGCTTCAACGGCGCGCATGGCGTCCACATCGTGAACCAGCATCTCGATTTTGACCCGTCGCACGCGGTGCTCGAAGCCAACATCCTCATCGCGATCGTCGACGCCGTGCGGTCGTGCATCGTCGGCGATATGTGCAGCGAGAGCGCGTTCATTGACGAGGACGGCGTGGCCAAGCTGCTCACCGTGCTGGAGCGCGTCCCACACAAGGCGGTGAAGAACCAGACGCTCGCGGCGCTGGCCGAGATCTGCGTCAACCCGGCGGCGATCCCGTCCTTCCTCGCGTGGCGCAGCGACCTGAAGGAGACGAACAACTTCACTGCGACGCAGCTCCTGCTGCGCATCTACACCGCCGAAGACGCTGCCGAGGAGCTCCGGGTCACGACGGCGAGCGGCGCCGCCGATAATGATGACATCGTCGCCCTCAGCAGCGCTCGCCACAGCGCGTTCAAGTCCGTCTCAGCGTGTCGGAGCCCGTTCATGGTCACGTCGAAGAGCGCTGACGACGCCCTTGGTGGGGATGCGAGTGGAGAGCTGGAAGCGTCGAGAGCCGAACGCCCGCAGTCGCCTGCGTTCGCGAGGCTGATGGAAGCGCTCAAGGCATCGCAGACGAGCGGCTCGAGCCAGCGGAGTGCAGGACGGCACTCGCTCCTGGAACTCCGCGACGCCGAGAGCCACCCGGACGTGAACCTGAAGGCCAAGATCTACGCCGTGCTGGCGAACGTCTCGTTCGCTTGCGACGCCGCCAGAGACAAGCTGACGCCGCGGGACCAGTTGATGCTCGAGGTCGCCAAGGAGTACCCGACGTTCCAAATCGGCGCGATGTGGCAGAACGTGCACCTGGCGCTCCACGCCGAGGGCGTGCAGCCGGTCTTCGCGGACGCGCTCTACATCCGGCGCCACGTCGAGCACGCGTACAACGCCTCGGTGTGCACGAAGCTGGCGCAGCAGGAGATCCTCGTGAGCGCGAGCGCGCGCGACGCGGCCGACGAGCAAGCCTTCCTGGAGCAGATCCTGCTGCAGAAGTGCCAGGAGGAGCAGGCGGAGGCGTTCCACCGCGCCAGCCTGCGCCAGAACTCGACGCTCAAGCTCCACTTCGACGCGAAGCGCACCCGCCTCGAGTTCCTCCGCAAGCAGGACCCGACGGCCTTCGCCGCGTATGAGAGCAGCTGCAGCAGCGGAGGAGGAGGAGCGCGGATCCGCGACCCGCCGCCGGCGTGCGACTGCAGCGACCTCAACTCGCTCGAGCAGAAGGAGGCGGAGCTGCGCGGGCGCCTCGGCACGCTCTCGCAGCGCAAGTAGTAACGGAACGAGCGGTGGGAGAAGCAACAGCGTAGCAGAGCGCCGCTCCCATTCATCCGAGCCTTACGCCGCGTCCTCCGCGTTGTCGTCGCTGTCGTCGTCGAGGTCCATCGCCTCGGCTCGCAGCTCGTCGAGCAGCTCGTTGATGCACTGCACGACCGCCGTGTGCTTGGCAGCGAGCACCTCGACGGACCGCTCGAGCAGCGCCGCCGTGGCCGCGTCCGGCTCCGGACGCTTCAGAGCGTCGCGCAGCCTCATCTTCTCGACAAGCAGCGCCGACGTCTGCTCCCGCCACCGTCAGTATGCGATCTCCCCTCCCTACAGTCAGCATCAGTTGTCACGCACCACCAAGAGCTTCTCCTTCTCCTGCAGCTGGATCTTGCGGATGCACTGCGCGAGTTTGTGCTGCTGCTTCGCGATCAGCGCTCGCTGCAGCCACAGACGAGCGTCAGCTTCCTCCCAGCCTCCCACTCCTCTGTAACTGTCCGGCGCACCTCCACGCCGTTGATCTGGTTGCTCAGCGCCGCGAAACGCGCCGTGACGCCCGCCGCTGCTCGCACACGCGCGTCAGTCGAGCTGGAGCGCCGCTGGCCTCGTCAGCTGAACGAGACGCACAGAAGTCTGCGAAGCGCGGGGACTGCTGGTGCTCCTCAAACCCCCTGCCAGCCGCCCGTCCGTCCGCGTAGATTCCCTGCCGTCAGCTTCACGCAGAAAGCGACCGCAGACGCGCGCACAGACAGACGCACGTGTGGAAGCTCTTGTACACGCCAGCGCGCGCCTCCTGCAGCCGGAAGAACGCGGCCGCGAGCGCCGCCGCGCGCAGCTGCGCGAACCCGTCGGGCGCGTCCTGATGGATGCGCTGCGCGTCGCCCGCCGCCTCCGGATCCTCCGCGGGCGGCTCGCAGTGATGCGCGTGCGCGGGCCGCGCCGCCAGCAGCTCGAAGCAGGCGTCAAAGTCCATACGGTCGGATTTTGCAAAATGACAAGAAAATGTGATAGTGACATTATTGAGGGAAAGCTCAAGTGAAATGTTCGTCACCGTTCGTCATCACCTCGGCGGGATACAAACGCAGCAGCATCAGCACTGCTCACCGACCGAGCCGTCCTGCGGGATGAGCCAGCAGTGGTCGATGAGCTGCCCGCCCTTGACTGTGTCGCCCGCGCTCTTGCGGAAGTCCCACTTGCTGTCGAACGTGGCGAACTGCAGCCGCGTCTGCCTAGCGCCGAACGACAGCTCGAAGATGCCGTACGGCGTGTCGTGGCCGATCCAGACCGTGCTCACGTTGCTCGCGTACGGCGGCGGATTACCGATGCTCTCGCTCTGGATGCCACCACCGGCACCGTTCGTCACGAAGTGCGTCTTGAACGTGCCGTACTCGTGGCTCTCGGCGTGCGTGTGGCCGTTGAGGAAGAGGTGCACGCCCGTGTCCTCAAGCACGGCGTTCCACTCGGCCATCATGGGCGGCACCATGTGAAAGTGCGGCGAGTAGTGCGAGTTCACCACCTTCCACGTCGCTGTGCTCGCCTTCGCGTCCCGGGCGAGCTGTGCGAGCGAGTCCGCCTGCCACTCCTCGAGCTTTTCGATGCACGCGTCGAAGAGGTCCGTGCTGCCGCCGAAGCAGAGCTGGTCGCCGCGCACCGCGTTGCTGCAGCTGCCGGCGAGGTTGTACTTGGTCTTGTAGCCGTAGCACTGGCAGCAGATCTGTTCGCCACCGTGCACCGTCGCGGCGTTCGTGTCGACGTTGAAGATGTCGACCGTCACGCCCGCGTTCTGGATACGCTCGACGTAGTAGCGCGCGGGCATCTGCCAGCGGTCGTTGAACGGACTCTTGTACTTGCTCTGGCGCGTGAACTTCTCGTCGAGCTGCTTGAGCATGTCGGCCTTGCTCAGGCACTCGACGAACTGGTTGTCCCACTTGCCGCAGATGAACATCGCGCCGCCGTAGTCGTGGTTGCCCATAACGTTCACCCACTTGATGTTCACGAGCGACGGCTGGTTGTACATGACTTCGAACGAGTTCTGGAAGCGGTACGCCACGTCCTCCGAGCCCAAGCCGTTCCAGTAGAAGTTGTCACTGCAGCGGTGAGCTCACAGTGGGTCAGCAACACACAACAGCCGCCGACGCATGACGAGCGCAGATCGAAGCGAAAAAGCACAGGCGCACCCGTGTCCGATGATCACCTTGGGCTTGAGCTTGTCGGCCGAGAGCGAGAGCAAATGTGCCACGCTCAGCTGTGCCTGTTGGTCCTTGTAGTACTCAGCGTTGTCAACGCCAGTCTGACGGTACCTGTTGCAGCACGAGCCGAGTCCGAGGTCGACGCCCCAGTCGCCAATCGCGAGCGCATGGAGCGCGTACGTCGCCGTGCGGTCGACTGTGGATGCCGGTGTCGCGGTGGGCGTTGCCGGCGTCTCTGACGTCGTTGAGGTGTTGGTGGTCGCTGGCACTGTTGCCGTACTGGTGATGGTTGTTCCTGGACTCGGAGACGATGTGACGGTCACCCCCGAGCCACATTTGAAGCCCAGGAACGCGGTCGCCTCAGCGCTTTGGCAGATCAAACTCGAGATCGCGTCCTCAGACGCCACGAGCGGACAAGCAAGCACGGCAAGCGCGAGTGCGGCGAGAGCTGGGAGCTTCATGCGTAACATGGCTACGACAGATAGATGGTGTTCTTGACGTCGACGACGACGTGCGTCTGGCCTGGGAGATCAGCAGCTGAGAGCCTTCGCGATGGCGGCGGCGGATCCGAAGAGCCACCTGGCCGGAATGCCGACCCGACGCTAGAGTCAATCGAGTGATTAAAAATTATGACATGGATTTCGTTTATTGTATCATTATGATTTTGGTTGTTTCTCGAAGCAGCTAATACGTGCGCACGCCTCGGGTAATTTCACCCCCCCGATTCCTCCGTAGTGTGTAGCGTGTTAACAGAACACCACGCAGTTTCACCTCCGTGCTCCTTGCCGAACTCACTCGACTGAACGAGATTTGACTGAAACAGTACAGATGCGTTATCCGTCGTGATTATCGTCCATCTCATAATTACTCAGACTGACACTGTTGCAATTTATCTGAATCAGACGATTTTCACTCTTCTATCCTTGGCATGTTGGCATCGGACATCTTATGTGCTTGCTCTCTTCTCGACAAGGACGAAGACATCGTCATCGCCACCGGCACGCGTGTTCCTGACTCTCGAGTACCTACCAGTTGCACCGAGGCACCAGGAAGAGCGACCATCATCATGGCGACGTGGGACGCGACCAGCTTCTCCTCCTTCCAAGGCAGCGGATCCGAGGCTCTCCGACGAGTCCACATCATCGACGACCTGCTCGGCGCAGTGCTGCTCCTGGCCGCGGCCGCACTCGCGATTGCGCTCGAACTCACACGCCGCCAGATATGCGCTGTCTACCAGCTCGCGTTCGCGCTTTGCGTCTCCTGGCTCTTCTTCATCGTCGGCGGGCTCGTGGACCACCACGTGTCAGACAGCCAGCTCAGCCTCGCGCTCTTCGGCTCGTACCACTCAGTCGCGTCGTACGTCTACGCGCCAGTGGCGGTCGCCTGTAGCGTCTCGTTGGCGTTCGTGCTCCAGCTTTCATGGTGTAGCGGCTGCGAGTGCTGCTGTATCGCGGGCGGATCCCTCAGCTCCAGCTCTCACAAGCCGTGCTTCGATGGGAGAGTACGGTCGCACGTGTCGCTGTACATTGCGTGCTTCGTCTCGCTCTTCGTCGCGGTCGGCACGCGCCTGAACGTGCGGCTTCGGGGGTCAGCGATCAACCCGATGGGCGGCACGCTTCACTGGACGATGCTCCGCTCGCCGTGCTTCGTTTCGGTGATCCACGTCAGCACCCTCCTCCTGATCGCACTCAAGCTCTTCCTACAGCATGTACGCTCGCCAACCTACTGACAGAGACGGACGATGGTGGGTGATCTCTGACACTTACGCCTTCTTGTGTTTGGTCGTGTGCTTCAGGCTGACAAACACCCCGAGGATGGCGAGAGCTTGCGCCGCTTCCAGCGCCTGCCACGAAAGACGAGTTTGCTCGACCAGAGTTCCCTCAAGACCTCTATCGAGGACGCGATGCGTCCTGTGAAGAAGGTTGGCCATCGCTCGAAGCTCCTGCCGATCAACCGTGAACCTGACGCATCTCTTCGACAGCAGAACGCGACGGCACCGAGAAGGTCACTCGAGGCAAAGTCGGCGCTGACCCGAAGTCCAAGTCTCCCATCGTCGTCGTCGTCATCATCCTCGACAGCCACAGAAGCGAAGGAGACGTTTGCAGACGCTTCTGTCGGCCAACACCGCTCAGATGCACCGCGTCGAGGCCAGATACACAAACGAGCAGCATCGTCCCAATCGCTGCTACTCGATAACAGCAATGATGGTGACGTGTCGGCTCTGATCAGCAGCGACAGCGAGAACGACGAGGAGATCCTGCTGCCAAGCTTCAAGACGACCGGACCCACCGCTCACCTGCCTCCGATCCATCAGCAGCACCAACGCCAGCAACCACGCAGCGCCAAGACGCCGCACAAGTCAACGAGCCGATCTTCGTCGTCCGGGTACTCATCGAGCCCGCCGGCATCTCCAGTGTCGACTGTGTCGTCGTCGTCCTCGTCGGCGTTCTCGTTCTCGTCCATGGGATCAGCTCCAACGCTCGCTCGTCAGCAGCAACAACAACAACAACAGCAGCGAGTGGCACGAACGCTTTCGTCTCGCCCTCGCTCCAGCAGTAGCATCTCCTCGACATCGACCGCCAACCTCATGAGCTTCAGCGACACCGAAGACCTTACGGCGACCACGATGACGGTGGGAGTGGACTACTACAGCGACCGTCCGTCCTCCGCTTCGTCTTCGATCGGCTCCTATGGTATCCGGCGACGCGCTGCAGCGCAGGTCTTGACGCTGCACCATCCACCACCACCACCGCCAGCCGTGGCAGCAACAAGAACGGCAGACCAGTGGCTCGAGTGCTTCGACGCGGCGTCCGGGAGCGTGTATTTCTACAACCAGCACACAGGCGAGAGCAGGTGGGAGCGACCATCGATCGACGGCCGATCGCCGCCGCCTGCAGACCACTCCCGCTTCCTATAACTAATACGCGAGCCGCTCCGGTCGTCGTCTTACACCTTGCCGGCGTAGCGATGCGTGAGCTTGTAGCCGGTGTCGAGTGACTTGAGCAGCGACTTGCCCGTCGAGTCGAGCGCCGCGTAAAGCTGCTCCTTCTCGAACAGCGAGCAGATGTCCAGCAGCGAGTACACGCCCGGACGCAGCTTCTGCTGGAGCTCCACCGACAGATTGTCGCGCGTCACGCTCACGAGGTACGTGAGCATCAGATACACGACGTGCTTGCGCAGCTGCGAGTCGTGCTCCTTCATGTACCCGTACAGCCGCGCGAGGTTCGAGCCCCACTCTGCAAATTGCGGCGCCTGCCCCGCGCCGGTGCTTGCGCTCTCGTTCGACGCGACGACCAGCAGCTCCAGCAGCGCGTTAGTCGCTTGGATGATGTGTGGCGTGCCGTTCACGAGCGACGCGAAGTGGTGGCGCACGATGCGCAGCAGGAGCGTGTACGAGAGCATCCAGATCTGGTGCACCTGCTGCGACGAGAACCTGCGGGTCTGCCAGTGCGACGACGCCGCGAGCAGCGGCTGGAAGCCGAGGAAGATGTGCGCCAGCTCGTGCGTCTTCCACGTGAACAGCTCCGCCTTGGTGAAGAACAGCACGAAGACCTGGAGGTTCCAGACGCACAGCTCCGCTTGCTCGGCGCAAGAAAGCTGGCTGGTGGCGTCCGAGCGCGACGCGGCGAGCGAGCGGCTGAAGTTGTGGATCAGCGCGCCGACGATCTCGTCCTTGTGCTGGTTTAGACACTCGCGACGCGCGGCGTTCAGCTTTCGCTCGCCCTGGAGAAGCAGGCTGAGCGCCTTCAAGGCGCTCACTGCGCGGATCGACTCCGGAGCGCTCGCTTCCTTCGTGACCGTGGAAAGCAGCAGCCTGTACTCGTCCTTGCTGGAGTTCGCCACGATCATCTGAAGCGCCTTCAGTGCCTGCGCACTCTCGCCCTCCGTCAGACTCGACCTAGACACGAGGGTCAGCGCAACCGCGAGCAGACACCCGAATGTCTCGATCGTGACCGACGGGCGGAACGCCGCAAAGTGCTCGCAGAAGCTCGTGAAGAACCGCCACGCCTCCACTGGCTGCGCGTCGCTCACCACCACCGTCATCGATCTCGCAAGCGCGACTCGAAGCCGGCTCGAGAGAACTACATGCAACTGCTGCACTTGTTCTCGCTCCGACGCCTTCGACTGCTTGTGCGCGTTCTGGCTGTCCGCGATCGCCGCGCGGTACTTCACGAGCGCTCCGAGCACAGCAAACGATGCCGAGTCGTCGAGATCATCCGCCTGCTTGAGCAGCGACACAAGCGTCTCGATGAACTTGTTCTCTTGCGCAGTCACCTTGCGCGCTCCACCCGACTTGTCACCACCGAGACGCAAGTCTGCAAGCGCTTCGACCACAAGGGTGCTTCGCACGAGGTTCGCCGACGGTGTCGCTTTCTTCAGCACCAAGCTACCGAAGAGCTCGCCCACAAACTCGCTGGATCCCACACCGTCGTCCAGGTAGAAGCTCAGTACATCACCCAGAAGAGCTGCACTGATCGTGCCACTTGTGCCACTGCTCGCAGCTTGCAAGAAGATGAAGCGCACACCAGCGTCCACCTTCTTCCGCACATCCGACGGCTTCGAGGCAACAACGAGCGCGATCCGCTTGAAGTGGGTCTGCAGCCACCCAAGCAGTGCAACCACCGTCTTCGTCGACTGCTCGCTCTCCGATGAAGCCGATGTCTCGTGAAGCGCAAGAGCATTTACCAGCAAGTCGCTGCAGCTGGAGTACTCCAAGTACGCGTCCGGAAGGCTGTGCAGGAATCCGAAGAGGAGGATCGCGTGCTCGAGAGCGGTCGGAGAATCGACGCCGAACTCCGCTGCGAGAGTTGCGAACACTGTCGGAGCCACCGCGCGGAAGGTCCTGATCTCGTAGAACGCAGCTTCGCGGACAATCCGCGTCGCCGGGCCGTCGACAGCTCTTTGGACCTCCTCCGCGAGATACGCTGTCACGAGTTCTTTCAGGAGCTCTGCGGCCTTCGTCGCCGGAACAACTTCCAGGAGCTCCGGCAAGTGGAAGGCCACCGCGTCCCAGCACTTGCACTCGATCACGTGGTCGACGACGAGCAGCGCGATGCTGAGCAAGTCCGAGTCGCTGACAGTCACGATCTCCGACGGTGCGTAGCGGACGCTCGACGCCTTGCGCAGCCAGAAGATGCAGATCTTGATGATCCCTGTCGAGTCCAAACTCCTCCCTCGAGTCTTCGTGTGCTTCCTGCTTGTTCTCTCCTTGCTGCTCGACGCCTTCGCAGCCAGCAGCGCGTTCATCGCGTTGGTCACACTGCGTGTCTTCAGCGCAGACAGAACGATGTCGAACGTCTCGGGTCGGACGTCCGCCAGAACGTCGTAGAACGACAGCAGCTCTCCGAAGAGACCAAACACTTCGCGCTCCTCGGGCGAGATCACGAGCGCCATCGCCGACGACGCGAGCCGAGGAATGACTGGCGCAAACAGCATCTCGTGCGTCTTCGTGGCCAGCGCCGCGACCTTCGCCTTGTTCTGCGGCGTCACGTGCACCTCCTGGAGGAACATCTGGAACACGAAGCGCACGAGACCGACGGAGAAGATGTCGGTCTCGCCCCGGCTGCTGCTTTCGCACTTCGCGGCGAGTTGCTTCGTGAACAGCGACCACAGCACCTCGAGCTGACCCGGCGGCAGCGTCATGAACGCGCGACGCAGTGCAGCTTCGCACTGCGCGTGCGAGAAGAGCGCGTACAGCCCTTCCGAGACTCGCTTCGACGGCTCGGTGGACATCGACGCTTCCAGGAACTTGTCCAGGAGACGCATCGACTCGTACGACACCACGAGGTCCGACAGACACGCGCTTCCAGCCAGCAACACCGCCTCGCACTCGCTCGCCTTCTGCGGCTTGGACGCGACGATGTGGCCGCCGAGGATCTCGAAAATCGGCACCAGCGAGCTGTTCACGAGGTTCGGCGAGCAGCGGACGGCGCAAGACACGATGCGGCATTGCTCCTGGATGTGACGCAGTGGCGACGGGGATTGCGCTGCGTCCACAACACTCCGGTTGACGAGGTTGAGGAACGCGACGAGGATGGTCTCCATCGCCTCAAACTGCTCGCGCTCGTCTGTGTCTTCCGTGACACGATACACGTCTGCGTCGCACAGCGCCTGGAAGAGCGACTCGTACAGATTGACGAGCAGCGCGAGCGCACTGGCAGCGCCGCCCGATGACTCGACCTGCTTGAACGCCAGGAACGACACGGCGCACATCTCGGACCAGAACTTGAACGGCGAGTACGTCGTCGACGCCGTCGCGATGACGGTGGCCGCGCGCTTCTTGCTCGTCTTGAGATCCGTCTTCGTGTCCTCGATCTTAGAGTGCGCTGCTGCGCGGATGCGCACCGCGAACGCTCCCACGAGAACCTGGATGAACCCGCCGACCGAGCTCTTGATGTCGGCTGCGACCGCGTCGTCCGACAGGAACGCCTTGAGCTCGTCGAAGAGGTTCTTCTGGTACGACACGAGCGCCGAGACGCCGTCGTTCGCCTTCCTCCGCTTCTTCTTGCTCTTGCCGGCGCTCTCTTCTGGCTCGGCAGCTTCCTCGCCAGCACCAGAGATGTCCCCGAGCCGGTCGGCGTGGCGCCAGATGCGCGCGTGCACCAGCGCGCCGTCAAAGTCTCGGATGTGCTCCGCATCGAACAGCGCGTCGACGACGATCCGGTCGAGCAAGTCCACCACGGACGCGACGCCCGCGACGCCTCGCGTCTGAAGCTGCACGAGCGCGTGACGGTAGCCGATGAGGTCGCGCAGCGAGGTCTTCGCGACTGCCAGGAACACCTTGCGCTTGTTCACCTGCGAGCGCTGCAGCTCCTGGTACACGACGACGACCGCGCGCGCGATCTCCACGTACTCGCGCTCTGCGTTGTCTTCAGCCGCACATTCGTTGCTCGCGAGCCGCGTCGCGACCGCCGTGAGCGCGCGGTGCATGAAGTCCGAGAAGACGTTCGTCGGCGGCTTGTAGAGCTGGAAGGAGGGCGGCGCCGCGCCGCTGCTGCCGTCCGCCATCCCGAAGAGGAACAGCAGCACGCGCTTCACGTCCAGCAGCGCGTCGCGCTCGCCCTCCTTCTCTAGCACGTCGGCCGCCGCGGCGAGCAGCAGGTTGCTGGCGTTCGTGGGCAGCGCGAGCGCGTCGCTCTCGGCCCGCACCGCGAACGCGTCGAGCGCCAGTCGCAGCAGCCGCAGCGCCGCCGGCGCAGCTGCGTTGCCTCCGTCGCTGTCGTCGCGGCGCCCGCGCGTGAGCAGGAAGACGGCGAGCTGCGCGGCTTCGCCCGCGAGGCGCGACCACGACACATTGAGCGCGCGCGCCGCCGCGTCCAGCAGCGCCAGCGGCGGCGCGAGCAGTGACAAGCCAGTGGCCACCAGCCGCGCGTCGGCCGAGGGCTCGCGCCGCGCCTGGCGCCAACGCACGAGCGCGAGCGTCGCGTCCCAGTCGACTGGCGGCGGCGTCGTCATGGGTGACGTCGCTTGGATTGGTTCGCAAGTGCGAGCCAACCAGTCACAGAGCGCTTTTTGTAATTTCCACTCAGCTTGCATTAGAACATGGTAATATAATGCGAGTGAAATTTTTCTGTAGTTCCATATTTATTGTTCCATGTATTCCATATATATATTAACAGATTTGATTGAGATGATACCGAGATGCTACTGAGCTTGCGTGCGGTTTTGCTTGCAGCGTGCAGCTTCTCCTTCGTGATAGGAACAAACAGCGACAACACACTTCGAGCAAAACACGTCGAGCACTTGTCGCCATTCGAGTCCTTCAAAGCAACGATACAGTATCAGCTACATCGACCCTAAGGAACGCGGACGAATGCTCAAGGGTTCACTTCAGGTTGACCGGTATGCTTGGCACATCATCCAAACCAACCTGAACTCAGTTGGTACGATGAACTCGATGCGTCACGAAAGGTTGGGGGCCTTATTCCATGACCTTCTTGCGCAACGCGTTCTCGTTCTCAGTCAACGAGAACCGCAGCTTGGTTTCAGCTAGTCTCAGTCCTCCTACGGCGACACAACAAGATGGCAGATACAGCAGCGAACGTTGCGATGGACTCGCAACGCAGCATCCAAACCAGTGGCGACTACGGACGAGCGGAGCTATCAGCAGTGGCCGCACACCTGGGCAACGACGTCGGACACTGGATGCTCTCTCAGAGCATCAGAGATGCAGTAGCAACAGACAGAGAACTAGGAGGGTAAACGCCCTTGACAGCCAACCCGCTAACACCGGGCGGCTCGGTTACCGGAGTTCGCACAGGCGTAACACAGTATACCTCAACTTCAAAACTGAACTGAACTAGTCTCAGTCCTCCGCGAACATGTCTGCAGCATCACTCTTCCCAGCACGAGCAGAAGCAGCAACGGCAGCCTCCCGTCGATCGACGATTCTCAAGGTGACTTCAACTCCGACTGCCACTCCAACCAGAAAAGCTAACCTTTTGTCAGTACAGTACCACACCGTACAGGTGAATGCCGACTCGAAACACTTACCAAGTCCGATGAAGAACATTTCCGGCGACATTGGAGATTGATGTGCAACTTGTTCTCGACACCTTTGAAGCACCGTGACAATCGCGAAATGAGCATTCCCTCGGCACTGTTGGGGTGCAACTGCCAGAAGGGTCAGAGCAACCGCGATGTCGCGAGCTCCAATATCGTTGCCGTCAAAAGCACCGTATTGGAAGCTGCTGTGTTTCCATTCATCGCTTACTCGAAGCGAACGGTGCGTTCATTCGTCTCGTACACAAACTACAGTTGGATAGAGACTGGGATCTTAAACGCGATCACGCCGTAGTGGCTACGCCCACCGCAGTCCCTGCTGCTGCTGCTAGCGCGATGACTTTTTTTGTTGTAAGCTTCGCCCCTGCCCGCTGTAGGAATGCTGCAACTCCAGTCGGGCTGTGAAGTGTGCCCACGCCCTTGACGACCGTGCCGAACGTCGACATCGCCCACGGCACACACGCGACGAAAGCAAAGTCCGCCGCGACGACGAGCCCGACGGCACCAACAGCGAATATCACGACGTTTGCTGACATACGATCCGTTCGGAGACACCTGTTGCGAACTTGGTACAAATTCGAATGAGCAGCTCTGCGTTCGAAGCGGCTGCAGCGGGTTTAGCAGTTGACGTCGAGCAAGCACAACGTCAACTGCCGCAGCCATCCGACGGTGACTCCGATGCAACACTGTCCGTTCAATTAAAGTTCTCTCTCTCTTGCAATGTCGATACTAACCGCCTCGAGCGCTCACATTAGACGTTCCTTCATCGGCCATGCGGCGCGCGCGAGCCTCTCGTGGAACCTCGGTGGGCGTGGTGCGTCAGATCTTCCGACCCAGACTCTCGCAGTGTCGATCCGCGCCGGATGGACCACGCTCCTGATGCTCCACATCCTCTGTGCGACCTACTACGTCGGCGTCGCGTGGATCTACCACATCGCTCCGAGAACCTCGGGCTTGATATGGGCGGCTGAGGAGCTCAACGTCTCGGCCAGCCTCGACACGTTCCCGATAGTCACCGGCGCTTACACTGCAATCGCGCTTCTGCACGGCGCGCTCGGGATGCGGATGGTCGTGGTCTCGATGGCGTCACGACAGCTCACGTTCCAACCACGCAGCCGACACAAGATCGAACCAAACCGGGGGAACCTGTGGTCAACGCGCCTGATTCAGACAAAGAGAGGTCCGCACACCGAGAGGACAACACACGAAGGAGAAGCACCACCTCGACAAACTTTCGTGAAGCAAGTCAAGAGCGCTCTCTTCGGCAATCGAGGACTCTTCGGGTCGAGAATGCACACTACGAGATCATGTACCTGACCCGCGAGCTGGTTCAAGCTGCGTGGCAAGCGTACCAAGCCTACAGCATGGGTGTACTGCTCACGCGGTCGTGGCTCAACCACCTTTATGTCCCGTGCATCGTGATCAACTGCTGGTCGACGCCAGTTCTCCACTTTGTCTGGCGGCGAACAGAGAATGTGCTCGTGGAGCGCATCGTGCTCATCACGGCCGACGTGGTGCTCGATCTCTTTGCAACAGTCGCGTTCCCGATCGGCATCTTCTTGCCGTACTACTTCGACTTCGACCGCACCATTCAAGACTTTCCGCAAGCGAAGTGGTTCAACCCCAAGTGGTACATCACAGCGATCTTCGAGCTCCGGCTGCTCCTCGTGGGCTCCTGGCGCGATCTGCTCTTCCAACTGGGCTTCGCGGCGAGCCTGCTGAGCTCCATGACGATCGTCAAGTCGCTACTTGCTGAGCCCTCGCAGTCAACGCGATCCGTCAAGCGCCATCTGATGCAAAGGAAACATCGCATTGCTTGTGGCGGCGCTCCGAACCGTGATGCTGCAACATCGGCGGAGGGAGCATCACCAACAGCTCCAGCAACTGCCATTCGAGAAGTGTTTCTCGGCAGAGCAGCGCGCTGGGTGCTCGTGGGTGTCGGCGCCGCAGTGCTGTCTGCTCACCTTCACGCCAACAACAAGGAGAACTCGAGTCTCTGCGTTCTCCAGGTGCAGCCGTGGTTCACGCGCAAGCCCGCGTGTTTCTACTTCGAGCTCAACTGCGCGCGCGCGAACGTGAATGGCACAGAAGCAGAGTTCGATCTGCTGCTGGACGATGTCGACTCGCTCGTGCTCGCGGCGTTCGACATTGTCCAGTGTCCCGCGCTCGAAGTGAGTCCCAGGATCCGAGACTTCTCGAACCTCGTCGTGCTCTCAGTCAGCTTCTCGACCGTCGTTCGGTGGGACGAGAGCGCGGCGCTGGATGACACAAGGCACGCTCATATGCGCACCCTTGGCATGTATGGCGCCAACTTCTCGAGCGCTGCGCTACCAGCTGGGGTTTTCTCGCGCAGCTTCCCTCAACAGATCGCTCAAGTGAACATCGTTCACTCCAACTTGGTGAGCCTCCCGGACGATCTGGACGAGAGGTGGCCCAAGCTCAAGTTCTTCTACTGCGAGATGACGCAGTTGAGCGAGTTCCCGATGGCGCTCGCACGCATGACACTCGTCGATTACTCGCTCGTGGGGAACCAGATCCGCGAGATCCCGTTCGCCATCTTTGAGAACACGAAGCTCTATGGCTTCTACATCAACGCGAAACCACTCACGGCGCTTCCGGAGCCTCCTACCAACACGAACTTCGCGTTTCCAAGATCGTTCTTCGACTTGGAGTTCTCCTGGACGAACCTCTCGGCGCTACCTTCGTACTTTGACGAAGCCTTCTTCCTCCGAGGCGGCACGGTGGCAGCGGCCAATACGCCGCTGTGTGCGGTCATCGCGAAGCAGGAGGCGCCTCTCAAAGGAGTCTTTGCACGCATCAACTACAAGCCGCTCCTCGAGGAGAAGATCACGGTCATCCCGTTCTACCTGATCAAGCGATCGAACTTGCCAGGTATCGACGACTTGGTAATATAGCAATACACGAACTAGGACTTCTGAACCACATACATGAAACATTTCAGAACTCGAAATAGTGGAACAAACCTCCGAGTTCGCCACTTCGCTACTTATCGAGTGCCTGGCGTCGTACAGGTCGAGACAAGTGTCATTCCTCCTTCAACGCCAGCGTCCGCGTGCCGCTGCGGCCAGTCGTGGGCGAGCGTCGGCGTCAAGCACTTGTGTGGCCTCATCGAGCCCAACCTCGATCTCCGACAGGTTCCGATCGCAAAGTCGGAACGTCTCGAAGCACGCAGGCGAAGCAGCAGTCAGCTCGCCGATCCCACATTCGCCGGAACGAAAGAGCTGAGAGCGTCGATACGCAAGGTCAGCGCAGCTGGAGCGATCGCCATCGCTACGACGATGCCCGAGAAGGCTGCGACGCCAGAGACAACTCCGCCGCGCCATGATGCCACGGCAACGACCACTTCGCCTTCGCTCCCGTCTCGCCGCGGCGTGTCCGAGAGCATCCAAGTGTTCATCCGGATCCGCCCGCTGATTGACCGCGAAACCAGCCAGGAGCGCACAGCGGGAGTGCACTCGATCCGCGCCACCGACTCCAAGGTGACGAAGCCGCTCCTCTCGCTGACCTGCTCGAGCTGAACACGATGCGCTAACTAACGCCTCATGTCTCCCCATAGACGATCGAAGTGCGAACGGCCGACAGTACAATCAAGTGCAGCTACGACGCCGTGTTCGACCACTCGTTCTCGCAAGAGCAGGTCTACGAGCGCGTCTCCGAGTGCACACAGGCGTTCCTCGAAGGGTTCAACGCCACGCTCTTCGCGTACGGCCAGACGGGCAGCGGCAAGTCCTTCACCATGTTCGGCGCCGAGTCCGATGTGTCGCGGTATCGCCCAGGGCTGCAGAAGAGCTCGGCTGGCATCATCCCACGCGCGATCAAGGACATCTTCGCAGCGGTGGTGCTCAAGGAGGCGGCACAGCAGTCGATGGTCGTCTACTGCTCATTCGTGCAGATCTACAACGAGCAGATCTTCGACCTCCTTCGAGACAGCACCATGCAGGCGCCGCTCGAGATCCACGAGGACCGCAAGAACGGTATCTATGTCGAGGGACTCTCCGAGTACGCGGTGCAGAGCGTCAACGACTGCCTGACACTGCTGCAGTGCGGCGAGCAGCACCGCGCCGTGCGGTCGACGCACATGAACCAGGTCAGCAGTCGCAGCCACAGCGTCTTCCAGCTCCTGCTCGAGCAGCGCAAGGCGGACGGCTCCGTGTTCAAGTCCAAGTTCAACCTCGTGGACCTCGCGGGTTCGGAGAAGTGGAACGCAGAAGCGAGCATGCAGGTGAGGACGGTGGTGTACGCGGAGGTGAATGGCCTTCTCGGGTGTGCTGACGCTGGCTGTGTGCGCAGCATCATCACGTTTCGGAGATGACGAACATCAACCTGAGTCTCCACACGCTCGGGCGTTGCATCGCGTCGCTCTCGTCAAAGGCGACGGGCGCCGGAGTCGCAAGCTCTCACACGCGGCACGTGCCGTACCGAGACTCGAAGCTCACACGCCTGCTGCAGGACAGCTTGGGCGGCAACACGAAGACGAAGATCATCGCGACGCTGTCGCCGTCGCTCGACTGCCTCGACGAGTCCGTCTCGACGCTCAAGTTCGCGGACCGTGCGAAACAGGTGATGGTCACTGTCCGAGTGAACGAGCAGCGCGAGGTCGACGCAGCGTATGTCGAGAAGCTAGAGAGTGAACTCGAGCAGCTGCGCGAAGTCGTGCGTCTGCTCAAGGGGAGTGCGTCAGCCAGCGGCAGTAACAACAACAACGAGACGGAGGAGCACGACGAGAGCGCTTTGCGAGCGCGTCTTGTTCGCGCTCTGAACGACAACACGGACCTCAAACTCCAGAGCGAGAAGCAGCAGCGCGAGCTCGAGCAACTCCGGAGGCAGCAGCTTGGTGTCGCCGGCAGCTCCCCGAGCAGCAACGGCGGGAGCTCGTTGGATCCAGGCGTGCAGCTCGCAAAGCAGGTTTGGCGAAGCAGCCGGGTGTTGTTGCTGTCTCTCCTACGACTGAGAGCTGACACTGTCCGACTCGTCTCGCTCCTCTGTGCAGCAGCTTGAGAGCACACTGCGGCAGCTCAAGGACGCCTCCGACCGCTTCTTCCGCTTCGAGATCGAGGAAGACGAGCTCAAGAGCATCCACTCGCGGGTGTTCCAGAGCGCGCCACCGCTGGCAAATAGCGGTAGCGTCACCAGCGTCCCAGCAGGAGAAAGCAGCTTCGTCGCGCACACTGGAGGCAGAGGCAGCATCTCCAAGCCCAACAGACCTCGTACGACACCTCGCTGCGTGTTCATCTGCTTGCTACGCTTCGAGACTCACTGTGTTTTGGCTCCACGGTAGCTCCAGTCCTCCGCTCACCCGGATCGTTCAGCGCGCCGGGGAGACCGCCCGCTCCTGCAGCCGCCGATCTGCTATATCGCGTCCGGGGACGCTCGACGTGCGTCTCAGACAAGCCCGGCTCGGACTGGAAGAGCGACGCCGCGAGACCCGGCGGCAGCGCTGCAGTCGACGTGGAGAAGGAGCTCGAGGTCTCTCGCAAGGCGATCGAGAAGCAGACCAAACTACAGAACTGGCTCGTCGAGAAGGAGAAGCGCGAGCTGCTCAAGCTCCAGCAGGAGCAGCAGTTCGTCGACGAGCAGCGCCGGCTCGTCGCCGAGAAGGACGCCAAGTTCTACAAGCACGCGGCAGCCGCGAAGAAGAAGATGCTGCTCGCCGCTGGGAGCCCCAAGCCGTCGACTGCCGAGCTGTAGCCGCACGCCACCGACACGTACGCACATGCATCTAGTATTTATGCGTCGACGTCGACGACGCTCGCTCGCTCGCTCGCTCGCTCGGCCACGCGCCGTCCGTCTACAGCACGCCGAGCACGATGTTCGAGAAGACTTTGCCCTTGCTCGTGGTCACCGCGATGTTCTTCTGCTCGCGGCCGATCGAGTCGCGCGTGATCTTGGTCTCCTTGTCGCCCGGGAGCTCCACGGTCCGGAACGCCAGCGTCGCGTGCTCCGTCGACGCGAACGTGACGCTGCACGACCCGCGGTTCTGGTTCGGCAGCCACTGGATCGCCTCCACGGCGCTCGGCACGATCTTGGCGCTCTGGACGAAGAAGCCTTCGATGTCGACGCTCGTGACGCCCTTGGGGATGCGGTGCACGCGCAGCCGGCTCGAGCGCGCGACGAAGACGTCCCCCTGGCTCTCGGTCTTCTCGCGCTTCGGGCGCTCCGCCGTCCGCGAGCGGCTCGGCTCGGACGGGTCCTTCGGGCCGTGCAGCTCCAGGCTCGACGGGATGATGCTCCCCACCTGGTTGCGCGCCGCGTACTTGGCCGCGAGCATCGACGCCTGCGCGTCGATCGTACTGTCGTGACCGTCGGGCATTTCGAAGTCGAGCAGGAACTTGGTGAGGCACTTGAGCCCGGGCGTGCTGCGCTTCGGGTCGCCGTCCTTGCGCTGGTAGATCAGCGCCGTGTCGATCACGCGGCGGTGGTCGATGCGCAGGCTCGCGAGGTCGCCGTGCACCGAGTGGCCCACGACGATCGTGTCGCTGCTGATGTACTTGAGCAGCTGCTTCTGCACCTTGGCGAGCGAGATCTTGGACTGGTCGATCATCTCGATCGTGATGCCGTGGATGTCGGTCTTCGGGTCCACCATGCGGTAGCCGTCCTCCGGCTGGTGCACGATGTAGTCGGCGACGATGCGCCGGATCATCTCGTCGCCGTCGACCGCCGAGACGCGGCAGAGCGCGTTCGAGACGCGCGCGGCGCTGTTGGCGACGGGCGCCGTCACGCACATCTCGCAGTCGAGCGCCACGACGCGCAGCGTCGACGAGCGCTTCTTGGCGCGCGGCCGCACCCAGCCGGCCGCCGCGTCGAACGGAAAGTCGAAGAGCTTGGCGAACTTGTGGTGCGCTTGCGTGAGCGCCACGAGCTTCTCGTATTCGGCGTCCGCCACCTCGTAGCTCAGCTCGGTCGTGAGCAGCCGGATCATCACGTCCTTGGCCACGGCAGCCACCGCCTCCACGCGCTGCTTCTTGCTCTGCTCGGCGCCGGCCGGCGGCTCCGACGTGAGCAGCCGGCGCTTGCGCTGCCCGCCGCGCGTCGACGGACGCGAGGGCTCGTCGCTTGGCGCAGCTGCCGCCGCCGCCGCGTTCAGCGCCGCGATCGTCGCGTCCATCGCCGCGTCGTTGGCCGCTCGGATCACCACCGCCATCGTATTGTGAAATGCATCGCCGCGCCAGTCATTTCAGCCAACTGATTACTTAGTGAAGAAAACAAGTGATTCTCTTCCAAAATACCAGGCTGTGAAGAAAACGAGGGCATTCATCGCAGAATCTCATAGTGAAGAAAAAGAGTGCTACGAACATGGCGATGCGAGCGCAGGTGCTCGCGGTGACGCAGCGCGCGGCGCAGAGCGGAGCGCTCAAGAAGATCGCGGCGCGCGCGGAGCTGCTGCCGCCGGCGGCGGACTCGGGCGTGCGCTTCCTGCTCTTCGACGCCCACGGCATGGCGGCGAAGCCCACGGCGCCGGCGCCTTCGAGCCAGCCGAAGGCGCCGTTCCGAGACCCGTTCGCGCGCGAGCACCTGGAGCCCGAGCTCTTCGTGACGCAGCTGCACGCGACGCACAACCTCGTGCTCAACAAGTTCGCAGTCGTGGACGAGCACGTGCGTGTCTGCGAGTGTGTGCGAGTGGATGCGTGCGGTGCTGAGACCCGAGCCGAGGCGCAGGTCGTGCTCCCGACCATCGAGTTCGAGGAGCAGGAGACGCCGCTCAACCGCGCGGACCTGCGCGCCATGTGGACGGCCATGCGTGCGCTCGACGCCTTCGCGTTCTTCAACTGCGGCTACGAGAGCGGCGCCAGGTGCAGCGTCCTGTGTGTGTAGGGGAAAGTGTTTCTCGGACTTACAGGAGAGAGTCCCTGCGCGCTATCAGCCAGCCGCACAAGCACATGCAGCTCATGTCGTACCCATCGCTCAAGGCGTTCACCGGGCTGGACATGGTGCGTGCTGTGTGTGTGTGTAAGTGAGAGCCGTGCTCCACTGGCTGATCATCGCACACGCGCCATCGCAGCCGCCGCTGCTCCACTTCATCGACGCGCGGCTGCAGAGCCACCCGCCGACCGGCGTCGTGCAGCTGCAGGAGCTGCCGTTCCTGCACTTCCTGCACCGCGTCGAGGTCGACGAGACCGACGACAGCGACAGCGAGCGAGCGGCGGGTGCGTGCTGACCCCTGCACCGCACTCGCTCCTTTCTGCACGGCCACTGGACTCACGACGGCGGCCTCGTACGCGCAACAGACCACTTGCTCGCGGTCTACGAGGCCGTGCTGCGCGAGATGAACGCGCGCGAGTATCCAGTCGCGTCGTCGCCCTCGTCCTCAGCGCTCCCGGTGGCGTACAACCTGCTGCTAACGCAGTCGTTCGTGTTCGTGATCCCGCGGCGCCAGCAGCGCTTCGAGGGCATCGAAGTCAACTCCATCGGCTTCATCGGCTCGTTCTTCGTGCGCGACGCAGCGCAGCGCGCATTCTTCGAGGCGCAGGGCCCCACGGCGCTGCTGCGCGAGGTCACGTTCCCCACGTGATGGTCAGCAGCAGCCACAGGAAGCGGTGATGTGAGAGGGGAGAGGAGAGCAGCCACTTGACGGTCGTCGCGCTTCGTCCGCTGTCCGCTTCAACTTCAAGCTGGCGAGAGGCAGCCGCTCGACGGCGTTCGGCGGTCGACGTCCAGCGTGGCGCTCGTCTGTCGGACGCTCGCCAAGCAGCTGAGCAGCTGAGCAGCCCAAGCAGAACACACGTGTGGTGATGTGGTGGGTGTCGTACGACATGTGGTGTTGATACTTAAGGTGGCTGATAAATAGGGAGAGCTAATCACTAGTGTGGTGGTGGCGGTGGCGGCGGCCGAAGGCTGCAGCGTCGCCTGACCGGAGACGGGGGAGCGCAGCATCCGCACACTTCGACCGTGTGGGAGCGGCTGCCGCGTGGACCGGAGGAGGAAGCTGTTGGGAGGCTGGGAGGTTGGGAACTTGGGAGGCAGACGAGCGCCTAGAGCTGGATGCCCGAGCCGAAGGTGTCGCGCGAGTGCGCCTTCCAGCCCTCGAGTCCGAGCTGGCGGCTCTTGAGCTTCAGCAGCTCCTCGACTTGCTCGAAGAAGCCCTCCTCGACCTCGAGGAACGCGAGCACGTCGCGCAGGAAGAGGCACTCGCTGCGCCACGCGCTCGGCTGCATGCGGTGCAGCACGGCGAAGACGACGCGCAGGAAGTTGTTCATCTCGAGCTGGCGCTTCGTCAGGTCCTCCTCCGTGGCGCCGAGCCCGAGGAACGGCGCGCGCGAGAAGCGCAGGCGCTCGAGCAGCGCGCCGGTCGAGTCGAACGCGCAGCCCTTCCCGCGGCCCTCGCAGTGGCAGCGGCCCCCGCTGCCGCGACCCAGCGCCGCGCGCAGCAGCGCGGCCGACGCGTCGAACTTGAGGCCGCCCACGCGCGCGAGCAGCGACTTGCGGAAGCGCGCGAAGTCGTCGGCCGAGCGCGTGACGAGCCGGCAGGCTTCGCGCTCCTCCTGGAAGGCGCGGCGGCCGGGCACGAGCGTCTCGACCGACACGACGTACGAGAGGCTCCTGCGCGGCCCCAGACAGTGCGCCGACACGGACGCCGAGAGCTTCTTGAGGATGCGCGGGTCCACAGTCGCGCCCGCGTGCGCCCACGCGGCGGCGGCGCTGCTGCTGCTGCTGCCAGCGTAGCCGACGCTGGTGGAGCGCGGGAGCGCGGTCGGGGCCCCCGTGACCGCCGGCATCGACGCGCGGCGAGTGAACGACGCGCGCAGAGCGGTCGCTGGCAGCGGGGACGCCGCCGCCGCGCTGCGGGGAGTCGAGGCGTCCATCGCGAGCATGGGGGTTGGTCCGATGGAGGGTTCGCTCTCTCTCTCTCTTCTCTTCCCCCCTTTTGTTATCCGTGTCAATAACAATTGTGTGGCGCGCTGTGGTGGCGGTGCGGGATGGTGTGGTGTGCGCAGCCAGCAGCAGCAGGGACGTCGAATTGAAAACTGAGTGAGCCACAGGTTGCTTGGAAATGCACGGGCTACTAATCGGGTCTGTCAGTTTGACTTGGAAATTGTAAGCCCGGGAGAAGATCGGCGTGAACGAGCGCTGTACCTACCTTGAAGAATGCGGACAAAAGAGCGTGTCTCCAAAAGGTGGATGGACTTGTTTCAGAAAGAGTGGTTCATTAAGTGTGCAAAACCCGTTTTGCAACGAGATTCGTGAGTGTGGTGTGCTTCTCGCGCTGGAGAGATAGAGATACTGAAGGTAGCTGTGCAGTGCAGTGCCGCCGCTGTTGCGCACGCTGCCGACCAAAACCTCAACGCAGATATCAAGGTTCGAGTCAAAAATAACACAAGGCATTTTTTTCGTGCATCTCTAAATGTCGCACTGCGTATATTTAGTCTTGATATTTGTAGGCAAAAATGTACAATTATTGTGAGATTGGCAACAAAGCTGAAGAGCGATTCTTTACAGCCGCCCTGTCTGCTGAGAGCCAGATGATGTGTCATAAACAACGATTCTTAGTGTAGGGCTTTATATGCTCGGCACCTATTCCGAATACAAACAGGCACTTCTAAGAAAGAAGCAGCGTCATAAATACTAAATACTGTAATGCAGTGCAAATGAACAAACAGTTTGGCGCTCAACTCTCACTACATTAGGTGAAACACACGAAATCAAACTTAGCTCACACTCTACACAACACCACACAAAGCCAGTCGCCACACTTGGCTACAAAATAGTATCACTTGGATACCTTTTTGCCACCTTGCTTTGATTCTGAGTGTACTCTCTCAGCAACCACACCAGCAACATTGACTGACGCCAACCTCTTCTCAACCCGATCGCCATGCTTTTGTTTCTCTGACGGAGGTCAACAACGACTGCACCTCGATGCATTCGTAGCAGCCATTCGGACGCGCTTGCTTTGGCTTTCGCTTTGCGTCTTGGGTCGATCAAATCCACCGCGAAGCGGCTTCTGGCTCGGAGTGACGCCTTGCACTGGCGACTCCTCCTGACTTCCGCTCTTCCTCCCTCCGACACGTTGGTGAACTGTTACGAGACGATGAAGGCGACGACGGAGGAGGAGGAGGTGAAGAAGAAGAAGACGAAGAACGAGGTGCCAGAGGCGTCGGCGTCGGCGTCGGCGTCAGCTCCACGTGGCCTCCGCCCGACGCCCAAGCACCCGCCCCAACGCCAGCGTCCTCGACACCGCCTGCCGGAAAACGAG
>JAASGM010000699.1:0-14423 GCA_023334215.1 Globisporangium cystogenes | reverse complement strand
CCTCGGCCTCCTCCGAGTCGAAGCTCCAGAGGTCGCCCAGCAGCTCCGGGTCCTCGTACAGCTTGGTCAGGTACAGCAGCCGTAGGTCCTCCTCGTTGTCGAGGATCTCCATGAGCGCGCGCCGCACGCCGTCGACCTGCGACTCGAACTCGTTCATCGTGTTCTTGAATGTGCGCAGCGTCTCGAGTTCGCTCGCGGCGATCTTCCCGTGTGCGAGCCGGTCGAGCGCCGACGTCACCACGGGCGCGGTCTTCTCGTAGTCGGCCTCAAAGTACCGGCAGAGCGTCGCGAGCAGCGCTTCGAGTGCGCTGCAGGATCACGTCCAGTGAGCTTCGTAGGCACGAAGGCAGCAGCTCAGTAAGGGAGCAAGTCGGACGCACCGGAACTCGAAGGGTGCGGCGTCGCCCTGCTCGGGGCTCGCGGTCTCGCGGAAGCTCTCGCGCAGGATCGAGAGGAGACTGTCGGCGCCGTCGGGCACGAACACGAGGCAGCCGTCGCGCAGGATGATCGCGCGCACCGGGTCGGCGTTCATGAGCACCGCCTGGTTGCGCAGCTCGATCGACGGCTCGTTCGACGCCGAGAACGCCGTGTCGAGCTTGCGGATGTCGCGCGCGTGCACGCGCTGCACGTCGCAGATGGAGCCGAAGGCCGTGGGGCCGCCGCCGCCGCCAGGGCCGAGCAGCTTGGTCTGCTTGACGCGCTGCACGCGGCTACCGCTGCTACTACCGCTGCTGTTGCTGATATTGCCAACCGACCGCGCGGCCTCCTGCGTGAGCCGCAGCACGTCCGCGCGACTCACCTCCTCGAAGGCCGAGGAGCCGTCGGGAGCGAAGCGCAGCACGAGCGAGCGCCCGTGCTTGAGCGATGGGTCGAAGGCGCAGGCGAAGCGCCGCTGCTGCTCCTGCTGCTGCTCCGCGTCGACGTCCAGCGCCACGGCCACGGCCTCGAGCGACATCGCGCGGAACGGGAAGCGCGGCGACGCGTCCACGACATCCACCGAGCTCATGGCAGCACGCGGCACATGAGCGGATGTCGCACGAAATCTCCGTCTCCTCACTTTCTTCACTATCTATTTCTGCATTCTTTGCTGACTCTCATTTTCTTCTCGCTCTATCGACAAGTGGCTGCTTCGTACGTGGCTGACTGACTGACGCGGATGCCTCAGAAGCGCGTGCTGGTCGGGCGGCGGTGGCTGCTGCTCGGCTGCTGCTGGGGCGTTGCAGTCGAGTGGCGACGGCTGCTGCTGCTGCCCGTAGAAGCAGCCGCAGCAGGCGCACTGGCCGCCGGAGGTTGCTGCTGCTGCTGGTGATGATGATGGCGGCGCGTCACCGAGCGCAGCGTCGCGCTGATCCACGACCGCTCGCCGCTCGGCTTCTCGCGCGAACCCGAACTCTTCGGCGCCGCCGTGTTCGCGCTCGTCGCGTTGTTCTCGTCGCTCTTCCGCGGCGGCTGGCGCGACGCCGTCGACGAAGCAGCCGCTGGCGGCGGCGCAGGTTGCGACGACTGCCGCGAGAAGCGCGGGATGAGACTCTCGCGGCGCGACGCGCTGCTCTTGGTCGGCGTCGGCGCGCTCTTTGGCGCCGCGGGAATCGCGTCGACCCTGGCGGCCGGCACGCGATGCGGCGGTCCCCGCGGCGGCTCGTGCTGCAGCGAGCGGCGCGGCTGCTGCTGCTGTTGCATTGGCTCGCGCTCTGCTGGTCTCCGCAGCGCCGACTCCTGCGCCGGGGACTGGACGCTTCGCCGCGCACGCGAGAACGACGAGCTCGAGCTCGAGGCCGTGGCGGCCGGCGCTTGTTCCCTCCGCTGGCTCTCGACGGACGCCCGGCGCGTTAGCGGCGCCGCCTCGGCGGGTTTGAGCTGCCGCAGCAGCTCGTCCACGCGGGTCAGGAGCGCCTGCTTGTCCGCCTGGAGCGCGGCCACCTGCTCGCTCAGCTGCTGCTTCTCCTGCTGCAGCTGCCGGATCGTTCCCTGGAGTTCCAACAGCGCACACGCGACGTCGTCAGTGGTGGCGGTGCCGCCTCACACGCAGCACACGCTCCACTTGACGCACCTGCAGCTCACGGGTCTGCGGGTCGGGCTCGGCGACCGGCTGCGCGCGCGCGCTCTCGACGCCCCAGGGCATGTTCTTGAACTTCTTGAGCGTCGCCGGCGACACGTCGTCGTCGCTCTCGCTCTTGCGCTTGGCGATCGACGCCACGTGCGCGCTCTCGACTTGCGCCTGCGCCAGCGCGCTGCGCAGCGACACGTTCTCCTTCTCGAGCTTCTCGATGCGCTGCTGGAACGTCATCTCGGCCGTCATGACGTGCATCTTGGGCCGGATCTTGATGTTCTTGGCGCGGTTCGCGTACTTGAGCGTGTTGTGCGACTCGTCGAAGCACGCGTGCGACGGGTTCACGTTCGCGATCATCACGAGGCGGCAGTCGCCCTCGAGCGAGTTCTGCAGCCGACACACGAGCAGCAGTCAGTCGACACTGGGCACCACCAGCAGCAGCAGCCGCAGCAGCAGCAACAACAACAACAGCGTAACGAGCGCACCTTGAGCAAGTGCGTGAGCTTGCTGTCGCGGTACTGGACCTTGGTCTTGAGGCGGCTGCGCGACTCCTGCAGCCGCTTGTTGTCCTCGAGGCTCTCGAACGACGTGCTGCGCACGAGCTTCCGCGTCTGCGACGTGAGGCTGTTGATGCAGTTGGCGAGCGCCAGCAGCGACTGCGTCGACGCACACGTCGTCCCTCCGACGTCGTCAGCGTCGCTCCCGTCACAACAACAGCAGCAGCAACAACTCAACAGCCCGCGCACCTTGTTGATGTTGGCGCCTTCTGTGAGCCGCATGCCGCGGTTCTGCGTCGTCGACGCGCGCTCCGAGCCGGCGAGGTCGATGAGCGACAGCTTCCCCTCGACGATCGACTTGCGCGGGTGCGAGCCCGAGAGCATCGTCGTCGTCGTGTGCCGCACGATCACTTGGATCACCGCGTGGGAGCGCGACGAGACGACGTTCGCGGCCGTCGGCTCCGTCTTCCGGTTCCGGTTGCCACTGCGTCGACACGTGAGCCCGTCGGCTCGTCAGCTCGTCAGCTCGTCAGCACCAACAGAGTCGGACACCACACACAAAGCTAACGCACCGACGGAGCAGCTGCAGCACTTCTCCGGCGCTGTGCGCTTCTTCGTGGTGCAGTCCGGCGACGTGGACGATGCCGCGAGCTGGAGAAGCAACGGAGCAGCACGGGCGAGCGCGTCAGCCCCGCCGACCGTCGCCCCTCCCTTCCCAGTACAAGAACGAGGCTCGCGCACCAGGATCCTCGCGCAGCGCGAGCGCGTTCACCGACGGCTGCAGCAAGTCGCGGATCTGCTCGTTGTAGACCTCGAGGTACGAGATGAGCACCTTCCACTCGAACGCCGAGCCCTCGGCGATCTTGAGCATCGCCTCCTCCTGCTTGCGGTACCGGATGAGGCTGAAGATGTCGGCGAGCGCGTGCGGGATGATGCCGTCGACCTCGAACGAGTCCTCCGCAAAGTCGTCCAGCTCGCCGACACCGTCGCGCTCCGAGCCCATCATCGTGTGCGTCTTGCCGGCGCCAGTGGCTCCGTACCTGGCGGCGCGTGCGCGGTCGGCGTCAGCGGCGGGAGAGGCGGGCGAGAGCAGAAGCGTAAAGAAGGCGAACGCACGCGAAGATTGTGGCGTGGTACCCGTTGAGGATCGTCGGCACGATGTCCATGACGGTCTTCGCGTACACCTCGTCCTGCGTCGCCTGTCCGGGGCACCCGTGCGTGCACGTGAGCGACGCGTCGCGCAGGCTACGGGACCCGCACGCCGCTGCCTACCGAGTGCGGGAACGCGATGTCGAACGCGTACTCCTTCGTGGACGTCTGCTGCGACTTGAGGTGGCCGTTCGGCGCGCCGAACTTCTCGATCACCACCGCCTGCGATTAGCAGCAGCAGCAGTGGTTCAGCTTGCTTCCTGACCCCCGGAACGCGTCGCTAGCAGCAATAAAGAGGCTCGGTACCTGGTCGCCCACCACGCGGCAGCACTCGCGGTGTCCGAGCGCGCGCTCGCTGCTCGCGAGAGGCCGCAGCCGCACGGCGACCTGCGCCAAGGGAACACGAGCGAGAGGCGAGCGGGCGTCAGCAGCCAGGCGCCTGGGCGGAGGAGGACGGAAGAAGAAGACGCACCAGCATGCCCGACGTGTTCTCCTCCATGCTCTCGTCCAGCGCGTCGGCGCGCAGCATGCGGAGACGGTCCATCGCGCTCGCCAGGCAGACAGTCAGAGGCGACGGCGCGAGAGGCGGCACCACCGAGAGCAAAGTGGCGCTCTTGGCTTCAAACTGTGAAAGCTGGCTCGCTTGGCAGATTCGACTTCAAACATAGAGATAGTATTAATTGTGTCGAATGCGCCATGCTTGAGTTCCCTCGATTTTCGCACTATCATTGCCATTTGGCGCCAAAAGTAACGAGGGCGGACCAGCCTCATCGTCGTCGACGTCCTCCATGACGCGCCTCGCGCTCCACAGCAGCAGCAGCTGTCCCGAGGCTGCAGCGGAAGGCGGTCGCCACATCGCAGACGCCGCGTTCCCCACAGCAACTGCGCCACGTCGCCGCACGCGCGCGTTTGTGGCGACGGCGTTCGCCGCGCTGCTCGCGGTTGCCGGCGCGCAGCTGCTCGGCCCCGCGCTCGCGGACTGGCGGAGCGACGCCGCGGCGCACGCGCGCGAGGCGCAGCTGGCGGCGCTCGAGCGCCAGCTGCAGCGGATGAACGGCGACACGGCGCGTGTCGTGCAGCGCGCGAAGAAGTTCTTCACGCTGCAGCACCACGCGCAGCTCGCGTCCTCCGCGTCCTCGCACCTCGTCGCGCGGGCGGAGGAGCGCGCGCTCGCGCAGCACGCGAGAGAGCGGCTCGAGCGCCACGCGTTCGCGCTGAAGCAGGCGGTCGTAGGCCAGAAGACGCAGAACCGGGACGCCGGCGCGACGGCGCAGAGGCTGCGCGCGCTCAACGTCTCGCTGCCCCCGGCGCCCGTGGAGCGCAGGACGCAGCTGCTGGCCGCCAGCAAGGCGCAGTTGCTGCAGCTCCAGGAGATCGAGCGACGCCGGCAAGCGCTGGACGACAGTATCGTGGCGCTCGCGGCGGACGCGGCGCTCGAGACCGCGGAGCTCGCGGTCGCCGAGCAGACAGTGCGGCAGCGACACGTGGACGCGCAGATCGCCGCGTCGCTCCGGCAGCTCGAGCAGCAGATCGAGGCGCACCGCAGGCGGCAGGCGGCCCCGAGCGGCGGCGCGCTCGTCGTCTACGCGCTCGTCATGGGCCTCACGGGCGGGTACCTCTGGGTGGCGCTGGCGGAGCGCAGGCGCCGGCAGCCGACGCCTCGGCAGTCGTGGTCGTGGTCGCCGATCCCCAAGTTCATGGTGCAGATCCGCGACCTGCTGACGTCGGCAGTGGTGCGTGCGTTCGATGTGCGATGACCAGAGGGCTGCCGCATGAGACGATGCGCTGACTGCGAGTGTCTGGTGCGCAGGTGATCGAGGACCTCCGGCACCAGGGAGGAGCCCTCGGCGACGCCTCCGACGCAGAAGAAGGCGACAGTCTCGGCGACGTGCTGGTGCGCAAGTTCGTGCCGACGTCGAAGCCGGCACCGCGACGACGAGGAGGCCTGGACCCCACCAGCCTATGAGCCAATACACTGGCGCCTCCGCCCGCCCGACCGGCCAACGACACACACACCGTCCGTCGTGTGCTGCGGACGACAACGAACTCACGACCTTGTCGCGTGCGGTGTATGAACAGCTCGCAGGCGGAGCGTTTGGATTCGGGTCGGTATGCAGGCGCTCAGGCTTGGTCGAACGACGAGGTGGACGTGGCGAAGCTGCTGCCGACGAACTCGCTGTAGCCTGACACGGGCGTCGACGGCATGGACGCCGACACGGTCTTCCCGTGGCCACAGATGGCGCGCCGGATCAGCTCCTTCTTGCGCTGGAACGACGTGCGCACGGTCGCCGGCGTGTCCGAGATGTTGTCCATGACGAGGAACACGATGAGCAGCGCCGCGTGCTCGAGCACGAGGGCGACGAGGAAGCGCGACGAGATGTCGACGCAGCTGAAGTCCGGGTTCATGCTGCGCAGCAAGACCACCGAACGAGGAGGAGAACGCCCGCTCAGCGCTGGTCGACGCGGCCGCCGCGCAGAAACCGCACGAACGCACGCACCTGAAGTCCTTGCCGTTGAAGCGCTCGAGCGACGTGCACTGCGTGAGGAAGTACTCGAGTTCGCCCGAGCTCACGCAGATGAGCCCGACGACGATGAACACGGCGAGGATGAGCGTGATGAAGAGCATCTTCTCCCACTGCCCGATACTGTTGGACTTGCGCGGCACGGGCCGCCGCCGCAGCAGCATGAGCTTGTTGAAGCCGTTGCGGATGTGCACGAGGTTGTTCGCGAACGCCGCGAGCGCGCAGAACGGCCACACGACCGAGAACATGACGACGTAGCCCTGGGCGGCAAGAGGCAAGTGTTACAAGCGGCGACACAAGTGCTCGCGACTCGGCACCGAGCGGTTCGCGCACGTATTGGATCACCATGCGCAAGTAGTCGGGCTGCACCCACCGACACGGTTGTCAGCCTTCTCCTCCCCCAGCCAACAGCGTGAAGCGAACAAGCAAGTGCGGACGTACGAAGGCGTTGTAGAGCGACAGCTGACTCTCCTCCAGCACGTCGTCTGCCGTCATGAAAACTTCGCGAACGCAGCCGAGTCGCCGTCAGACGACCACCGCAGCTCACACCAGCTCAACTCAGAGACGCACACTTTTCGTTCTCGAAGCCCTCGAGCGTGTTGATCGACACGCCGAGCGCCTTCTCGATGTACGGGATCCGGATCGGCGTGAGCATTTGCAGCTGGCGGCGCAGGCGCGAGCAGTTCGTGAGCACCCAGCGTATCAGACTGACCACCAAAGCGACTACGCACGCACCTCCATCTTGACCTTGAAGTCCACGGCCGTCGACCCCGGCGCGTGCGGCCCGACGTTCTCGAACGACGACTGGTACTCGGACAGCGCGAGCAGCGTCTCGGCCGGGTTCGCGCGCATGATCTTGCGCGCGAGCTTGGATGCCTTGAGCGTCTCCTTGCGGAAGAAGTGCGGCACTGCCGTGTCGATGAGCAGGTTGAGCGCCTGCGTGATGAGCAGCGGCGTGACGAGCGCCGTGGACATGTCGATCACGCCGTTCTCCCAGTCGACTGTGAGCTCCGTGTACCGGAAGTTCTTCTCGAGCCACCCTTCGACCTCCTTCCCGAACGGCACGATCACGAACGCGATGAGGATGAACCAGAGGAAGAACGAGATCCAGTTGATCACGAACAGCCGGTTGATCATCGTGCGCTGGAAGTGCGCCTCGGTCGCGTGGTTCTCGCGCACGACGAAGAAGTGGATGAGCTTGACGCTCAGGAGGTACACGAAGACGTCGAGCGAGATGCCGAGCAGCACGCCCTGCACGAGGATGTAGAGCCAGCGCCACGAGAAGAGCGTCGGGCGCTCCGTGTCGAAGCACGACAGGAACGCGACGCAGTCCGGGCACTTGGTGCACACGGGCGCCATCATCGCCGCCGTGTACCACTGCACGAAGAACGTGATGCCGAGCACGTACGTGACGATGAAGATCGTGAACACGACGAACGTCTGCAGGTACGCCGGGACGCGGTAGATCGGGTTGTAGTACGGCTCCTGGAAGAGCACGACGCCGTGTGAGTCGACGACGTTGCGGTAGCCCTGCGGCTTGAACGACGCGTTCGGATACTCGGCCTCCTTGAAGAGCCGAAGGTTCCACGCGTCGTTGAGCAGGTTGTTCTTGCGGCGCCAGGCCTTGAGGAACCACGTGCCCCAGAGCGTCGCGGCGCAGAAGCCGAAGATGCTCAGCGCGCGCATGTACGTGACCGCGCCGAGCCAGCGGCACGAAAAGTACACGACACTGCCGCCGAGCGCCGGGATGAGCAGGCACTTGGTGTACAGGAACACGAAGCTGAAGTAGAACGCCACGCGCTCGCCGTAGTAGTAGCGCAACTCGGCCGTGATCTCGCTCGACTTGCCCCACCAGCGGCCGCACTTGTCGAGCAGCTCGCTGTTCACGCGGCGGTTGTGCAGCGGGAAGCACGACGCGATGATTGGGTCGTTGCGGCTGTCGTCCTCGATCGAGATGGCGGCGCCCGGCGGGTTTAGGTGCTCCGTGTCCGCGGTCGACGTGATGATGCGCGCGATCGTCTGGATGCGCTCGGCGGGCGTGAACTTGGAGTCGTCGTCGATCGTCGCGAGCGCCGGCGGCCGCGCCGTCGCGTCCTCCAGCTCCTCGTCCTCGTTCTCGGCCTCGTCGGTCGCGTCCTGGTCGTGGAAGCGCCGGTGGTGGTGCACGTGCCGGTTCTCGCTGCCGCGCCGGTGCGACTGCAGCGCGCCGATGTCGCTCGACGCGATGAGCTGCTCGATCTCGGACGGCACCTCGCCGACCGCGCCGATCTGCAGCCAGCGCTCGAGCACGAGGCGGCTCTTCTCGATCTGGAGCCGCGACGGCGTCGGCCGCAGCAGCAGCACCATGTACTTGCGCGAGTAGAGCGAGCTCGAGAGCACGGCGACCTCGAGGCCCGCGGCGAAGCACCGCTGGATGACCTCCAGCTGCCGCTTGCCGGCGGCGTCGAGCCCGTTGCGCGCGAGGATGCGCGGCGTCGTCGGCTTGTTGTGCAGGATGAGTGCGAACTCGTACTTGATGCGGTAGTCCGCGGCCGGCGCCTCGGCCACGCCGGCCTCGCTGCGCGGGGACCAGATCTTCGGGAGCGACCCCATCATGTGCATGCGGCCCATGGGCGACACGAAGCGCGGCGAGAGCAGCGGCAGTGGGGGCGACGCGCCTTCCCGGTCGCCGCTGCTGCTGCTCCCGCCACCGCCCGCCGCGGACGATGACGGCGCTAGGTGCTTCACGAGGTTCCCGAGCGACTTGGTGTACGTGCGGTCGCGCGGGATGGGATCCACCGGCGCCCAAATCGGCTCCGCGTCGAAGCTCTTGACGCGCCGGTGGCGCATCGACGCGCCGGCGTCCTCGTCGTCGCGACGACGCTGCTGCTGCTGCCCCTGGCGCCGCCGCGGGCCTTCGAGCGAGAGCGCGTCGGCAACAGGCGAGCGACGGGGCGGTGGCGACCCGCTGCTGCTGTCGTCGTCGTCGTGCAGCGCCTCAAAGGAGCGCGCCTTGCGCATCGGCGGCGGCGGCGGTGGCTCCATGGCTTCCTGAGATCTTCAAGAGTCTTTCTGATATATTCGATAGTGACGAAATAGAGGGAACGCAGCTGGTCTCACTCTTGATTTCATCACTATTGATGTTGTCACGCCCGACGCTTCAAGTCCATTCGACGAAGACCACGATGGACCCGCAGACCGCAGAGGCCGGTGAGGCGTATCTCAACGCACTGGGCTTCCGCTCGCTCGTCGAGTGGCTCACGGCCGAGACGCTGCTGGCGCGGCCGGAGGATCCGCTCGCGTTCATCCGCGCGCTTGCAGACGAGAAGCTGGCGGAGGTGCGTCTGCGACGTGTGATATCTGCGAGTTTGTAGGAAGAAGGTTGAAGTTGTTGACGAAATGGCTACACTTGTGCTCCACGTCATCAGAGACCGCAGGGCGAGAAGTACAACGGGGACCACGCCATGACGTACATCAAGCAGTGCTACGCTGCTGCGAGGTGCGGGCTTGTAGAACTGGCGGATGAGACGGAGACCTCGATTCGTGCCCACCAGCGCGTCGTAATGCTACAGCGCGTCGGCGGACGAGAACGGACGCATCATGATCAAGCCCCGCAAGATCAAGTTCGTCTCGGCGCGCTCTCTCCGTTTGCAACACAGAGCCTCGCTCTGTAGCCTGCGTGAACTGACAGGTGGAATCACGATGGTGCGTCGCAGCCCTCCGAGCAACCAGGCGGCGCTCGCAGCGTCGTCTGCTGCGACGGCTGACCCCGCGCTCGTCAAGCGCCTCGCGGTGCTGGAGAAGGTGATCGAAGCGTGCCGGCTCATCGCTATGCAGCTCGGCCCGATCGAAGGTGCGTCGAGCGATGTCAGATGCTAAACACGCCTAAGCTGATCCGGTGTCGTCGCCACCGCGATTCGCAGCCACGACGATCATCATCAAGCAGGCGTCGATCGTCCTGAACGCGGAGCGCTCGACGCTCTTCATCTACGTTCGTTGTCGCACTCGCGATGTCCTCTCGCACGAAGCTGAGAACGCAAGCGACAGCTGACTGAAGCGCTTCCTCGTCCCGCCGCAACACTGGCCGTGTGTATACGCAGGAGAAGGCGAGCAACATGCTCGTGCTCAAGGTCTCGGACGACGCATCCGACATCCGCGTCCCGTTCGGCAAGGTCCGTCGCCATTCAGGCTGCGATTGCGTCGTGCGACAGTCCGTCCCCTCTCACGTCTCGCTCGTGCTTCGCTTGCTATCGAACGCTCGCAGGGCATCGCAGGAACGGTGGCTGCGACTGGCAAGGCAGTGAATCTTGCCGACGCGTACTCGGACCCGAACTTTGACTCGAGCTACGACCTCCATACGGGCTACAAGACGCGCTCGATGCTCTGCGTGCCCGTGCGGAACGGCGAGAACACGATCGTCGGAGTCGTGCAGGTGCTCAACAAGTCCGGGAGCACGGAGAAGGAGCAGACGTTCACCGAGGTGGACGAAGAGATCCTGCGCATCCTCGCGGCGCAGGCAGGCGTGTCGCTGCAGAACGCCAAGATCCACCACGACGCCTGCCTCGCGCGCGAGCGCGTGCGCGAGGTGCTGAGCATCGTGCAGGACATGCACAGCGACCTAGGCTTCATCTCGCTCATGTTCACCATGTCGACGCGCATCCAGCGCCTCATCGACTCGGACCGCTGCACGCTCTACATCGTGGACCGCGCCAAGAACGAGCTCTGGACGCTACAGGGCGAGGTGAACATCCGCGTGCCGCTGAACCAAGGCATCTCTGGCGCGGCCGCAGAGGCCAACCAGACGATCAACCTCGAGAACGCGTACGACGACCCGCGGTTCAACCACGAGTTCGACCAGAAACACGACTACGTGACGCGCAGCGTGCTCGCGATGCCGCTCCGCGACCACGCGGGCGAGGTCATCGGCGTCGTGCAGCTCATCAACAAGATGTCGGACCCGTGGGCGTTCACGTGCGACGACGAGGAGCTCCTCGGCACGTTCCTCCAGATCGCGGGTCCGATCCTCGAGACGTCGCAGACGCACTTGCCTAAGACGACGCAGGCGAGCGGACCGGAGTTCCCAGGGACCGTTGCTCCGCGGCCAACGCAGCAGGACGTCGTGGAGATGAACGTGATCTCTGAGAACGACGAAGAGGAGGCGTAGGAGCGGCGAGAGTTAGCAGACATCGCCCACAGAGCGTCCTATGAACACGTCCAACTCTTATACTTAGTGCGATGCGCCACCGCCATCGCGATGGCTCCGCACCATGCGGCAGCGTCACGTCTTCCACCTCGACGCCTCCGAAGATCCGACCCCTCGGGTCACGACAGCTGCTGACGCCGCAGCGGCTCGAGACCGTCGACGAGACTCGGCTACTGCGTGCGATCCGAGCGCTCGACAGCAACGAGTCGCACGCCGACTGCCCAACGCGAATCTGCGACGCGCTCGCGTTCTTCCTCGAGCTGCTGCTCCTGCTCGACCGTCTGAAGGCTGGCAACACGAACGCTCGAGCGGAGCTGGAGACGGTCTGGGAGGCGCGAGTCCTCACCTGTCTCCAGCGGTTCGTGTCAACGCGCAAGCATCTCGACAAGAACTTTGTCGGCTGCTGCGGCCGCATCAGCTCCCACGACGGACTTGAACGCAGATGCATCCGGCGGCTGGTGAGCTACACGCTCGTGAGCATCGTCTACTTCCTCTCGAGAGACGCGCGGCTCGCAGTCGCCGTCGTGAAGAACGACCTGCACAAGTTCGTCTTCGAGTTGGAAGTCGACGCCGTCGAGCAACAAGATCAGAGGCGACAACGTGCAGGTCGTGCAGGTGCCTCTCTCTCTGTCGACGGCAGGCTGGACAACCTCGTCGACGCACGAGACTTGCTGCTCTCCATCGACCCCTTCGACTGGTGCTACCAGTCAACTTGCGCCGACCTGACTGCCACCAGCTCACATTCCTCTCAAGACGACACTGCGGTCTTCTTCGTCCCAGTCGGAGTGCGCTCGCTGCGGCATCTGCTGAGTGGCCAAGAGCTTCCGACCGACGAAGTCACAGAGTACGATCGGGAACTCCGGCAACGCACAGCGGGAAGCAGCGAGCAGATCTCCAGATCACCCTCGAGAACGAAGCGAGTGGGGACGCGCCGCCTGCCGTCGATCTTCACCTTCCCAACGTCCATCTCGGCGGACGCGCCAACTGCGTTCCCTCAGTGCCGCCGGGGCGACGATCCTGCCTCTCGCGTCCTCAGATCTCCGTCGGCGCTCCAGCACATGATCCTCCGCGCCGCGGCAGCGCTTCTGCTCAACCTCCCGCGCGCGTCCCCCGAACGACGAGCGCTTGTGCGGCGCGACGCTCGGTGCATCGAGTCGTTCGTGCGTTACGCGTGCAGTGAGAGCGCCGCCGCACTTCATCAACGCGACACCTTTGACAGCGAGCCAGAGGCGGCGAACGAGCTCACGAACGATCCCGAACTCAAAGGCTTCCAGAAGCTGGCGGTGGACCCCACGCTGCTCTCTCGGATCGCGCGCAGTGCACTGGCGTCGGTGCATCGAGACGAGATCGGATCGCTGCTGGCGGCGCAACCCGAGTACGCTGGTGCTCTCCAGTGGTGCAGCTTCGTTACCGAGTCGTCTGCGTCGCCATCGAGTTCTACACAGCGCGTGTTGCGTTCGCCCTCGAAGGCTTCGAAAGCGCCACCAAAGTCGTCGAAGGCGTCAGAAGCAGCAGCAGCTTCGCTTGCCGACCGCCTTCGAGCCGCGAGCGAAGAGACCAAGCGGGAGCTTGAAGCCACCTCCGCGACACTCGAGCGGGACCAACGCAGCGTCCGACGGCAGCAGCTCCGCGCGCAATGCGAGCGCCTGGAACAGCTTCGCCAGCAGCTTGGTCAGAGTCTCAGCGTACTCCACTCGGGACGCACTCACGCCGACCCGACACAGAGCTTCGTCGACTGGATCGCGTCGCTGCCGACCGTCGAGACGATGGAGCAGGAGCGGCGCCGCGCCGAGCAGATGCGGCAGCAAGGCGCCATCGAGGCGCAGTACCAGCGAGAGGAGGCGCGCAAGCGCGAGACGAGGGAGCGCACGGCAATGCAGCAGAACGACCGCAACGCGCTCGACGAGACCGAGCAGACGCGCAAGGAGCAGAAGCGCCTCGCGTTCCTGCAGATGCACGAGGAGATGCAGCAGCTAGAGCGGCAGCAGGAGCAGCTCGTGGAGAACGCTGGCGACGATCCGCTGCCAGCGCACGAAGGAGTCGGAGACAGCGACGACAGCGGCGATGACGGCGTCGGTCGTGTCCGAGCCAAGATGCAGCACCAGCACACGCTCGCAGTACACCGCAAGCAGACGCAGGCGAGGCTCGAGGACGAACGCAGGCGGCTGCTCTGGGTGCGCGAGCGCAAGTTCGAAGCCCTCGAGCTCGAGCGCATGCGCAAAGAAGACTCGTACTACGTCGAGAAGCTCCAGCGCCTCAAGCTGCTCGAGGTGGAGCAGCAGCAGCTGCTGCACGCGAAGAACGCCCGGAACTCGGTCGAGGAGCAGCAGAAGAAGATCGAGCGCATGCGCCAGCTCGACCTCGAGCGCAATCTGTCAAACAAGGAGACGGACGGCATGCGCACCGAGGATCTGCTCGCCCGCCAACGCAGGTATCTGGAGGCCGAGCGCGAGAAGCTGGAAGCGCAGCGCGAGCGACTCGCGCGCAAACAGACGGAGACGGAGGAGCGCGACTGCCGTGCGAGGTGGAAGCTCCTGGAACTGGAGCAGACGCGTCTCGAGGAACTGGAAGCCAAACGCCTCCGCGTCGAAGCGCGCCGACTGCGCAAGTGGCAGCAAGCGTACGACCAGCACGTGCTGGCAGCCTGGGTCGAGACCTGGGACGCGAGCGGGAACGTCTACTTCTACAACGCGGTCATGGACGTCTCGCAGTGGGAGAACCCGTTCGCTGCCCAGTAGTCTGACGACACGAGGAGCTGGACTACAGCTCGTCTCTCTCGGGATCTTCGTCGTCGTCGTCCTCTTCAGAGGCGTCTTCGTTGAAGACACTGGCGTCGCCGTCTTCTTGATACTCGTCATCGCTCTGTGCGTTGTCCCCGAGACTGCATGTTGAGCTGTGCGACGGCGTGTGGGGTGTCGTTGCGTTCGACAAGACTTCGTCTTCAAGAGCGTCTTCAAGAGCGTCTTCAAGAGCGTCTTCAAGAGCGTCAGCGTCAGCGTCAGCGTCAGCGTCAGCGTCAGCGT
>JAASGM010000698.1:0-14517 GCA_023334215.1 Globisporangium cystogenes | reverse complement strand
CCCCCCCCCCCCCCCCTCCTCCCCCGCGATGAACCGACGCGTCGCGGGCGTCAACAAGAACTCGCTCCACCGCTGCGGCGTCGTGCTCTGCTCGAACCCGGCGGTGGCCCAGGGCGTCTGCACGATGCACCTCTCCCGTCCCGTCGTGGCAGCCAACGCGGCGCCGCCCAACGGCAACGGCTACGCGTCCCCCGCGGCGTCTGCGTCGTCGTCGAACGGTGGCGGTGGCGGCGGCGCCGACACGCCCGACCGCTTCTACCGCTCCGGCGCGCACATGGCCATGCAGCCGCGCGCCGGCCCCGCCAGCAAGAAGCAGCGCACGGACGCGTCGCAGCAGCAGCAACAGCACTACGGCGGCGGCGGCGGCGGCGGCATGGCGCTCACACAGGACTCGCTGAGCCAGATGAACCACAGCCACGCCAAGTACGTGCAGGCGCACAACAGCAGCGGCGCAGGCGGGCGCCACTCCGCGTACGACGACAGCGCGTACGCGGCGCACGCGGCGCTGCGCCAGTCGCACGACGGGTCGACGAACGACGGCTCGGCCCACTCCGAGTCCGAGGGCTCCATGGACGCGGACAAGGAGACAAACCAGCGGCGCGAGCGCAACCGCATCGCGGCGCGCAAGAGCCGCCAGCGCAAGCTCGACCGCATCTCGAACCTCGAGGACGAGAAGATGCGCCTCGAGCAGCACCGGGACATGCTCGTGCAGGAGATCCGGTCGCTCGAGCGGCGCGACTCAGGCGTCGTGGCCCCCGCGACGGTCGTGTCGATCCCGGACCAGGAGTACGCGCACCTCCAGGACGTGCGCGTGCAGGTGATCAAGGCGGTCGAGGACGCGTACAACAGCGGCGACATCTTCTCGACGGTCAAGTTCTTCCGCGACGACTCGATCGTGAGCGGCCCGCAGAACTCGTCGGTGCACCTGCGCGGCCGGGACGCGCTCGTGCTCGACTACCTCTGCACGACGTACCTCTTCAGCGACATCCACCTGCACCACGCCAAGGTCGACAGCGGCGGCCCGCGCAGCCAGCACTTCCGCGTGCACTGGACGTTCTCGGGCTGCGTCAAGAGCGCCGGCGTGAGCATGAACAAGGAGTTCCTGGAGCTCATCGACAGCGTCAAGGGCAGGCGCGTGACGATCGAGGGCGTCAGCAACTTTTCCTTCAGCGGCGACAAGATCGTGTACGTGCACCGAACAGCCGACCAGGCCAAGTTCCTCTCGGCCCTCGTGAACCTAAGTAAGCAGTAGCAGCTAGCGCAGCCCTTGCACATGCCCACACGCGCTTCGACCGCTCACCCGACACCGACGTCCTCCCCAGCCAGCCAGCCTGCTGCGTCCTCCTCCTCCACACGCACGCGCGCGGTCGAAATATATCTATGCCCGGCTTCCGTCTCCTGTCTCGTGGGCGGGCGGGCGGGCGACACCTCAGAGCTCGTCCTTGCTGTCTGCGTCGGCCTCCTGACCGCCGGTGATGCACGCGACGCGCGGTGCGGCCGGCAGCGCGTACAAGTCGCGCAGGTAGTCGAAGACGTCGGTGCAGTTCTGCTCCTGGAGTGGAAGGGGAGACAACGAGTGTCAGCGTGGAGCGTGTGGCAGCTACGGCGGACGCTCCCGGCGCACCTTGTACACTTGGCACGAGTTGAGCGCGAAGGGCTCGACGTGCTCCACAAAGTGCCGCGCGCGGACTGCGCGCACGCAGCGCATGCAGAGTCAGCTTCCAGCAAGTGTGAGTGCTGTGAATCCCCAGCAGCGCAAGCACGCACGGGAGCCCGGGAACTCGCGGTAGAAGCGGTCGCTCAACAGTCCGAGGCGGTGGAAGTACACGAGCTTCTGGTACCTGCGCGCGCGCAATGACGGCCGTGAGTGGGCTCCTGTGAGACGCCTGCGCTGCCGATGCTGCGCCGCACCAGTGGAAGAGTCGCTGCCAGTCGTGGTCGAGCGCGCGGTCCCAGAGCTGCTCGCCGCTCGGCTTGCACGCAATCTGCTCATACGAGAGCGTCGCGTCGTGCGCGAACTTCTCCACCGCTCTGTTTACACGAAGAGAGAGAGAGAGGAAGAGAGGGAGACAGAGAGAGGTTTGAGAGGGGGCCACGCGCTTCACATACTCTCCAATCGAAACAACACGGCGAGAGCGCGGCGTACTGGATCGACGCGTGCATCTGCGGCGTGGCGTACTCGGCGTAGAGCGTGTTGAAGAGCGAGGCCTCGGTCGTGAGCTCCGTGAGCAGCACCATGCGGTAGTAGTACACGAGCGTGGCGACGAGCATCGTGGCGGACACGAGCAGCGAGAGGTGGGCACCCATGATGGCGGTGCGCTGGCGGAAAAGATTGGCGATGGCAAATGTGACCGTGCAATAAACGAGGGTGGGTCGTTGTACCGAGCATAAAGCGGTTCTTCTAGCGAGGACAATGACAGGAGCCTGGTGTGCGCACCAATAGTCCAAGCATCGGGCCATCCTGCACCGCTAGGCGCGGCTTCATTCAAGCGTGCGCTGAACAAGGGCGACGGGAATACAGCAGCAGGGGTGGAGAGGCTGCTGTCACAGTCATACAGATAGAAACTGGAAGTTGCCTTGAATGAGCTGCCACTCGCGAAGGCGAGCTGCTGGGACGCTAGGGTGCGTCGCAGGATCCACAAGTGACTCTTAGATCACTCACCGCGTTGATAGGGTGTGGTGCACCACCGAGTTCGATGGATTAGCGGTCAGCTCACGCATGGTGTCGGACAGTCAGGTGATGAAGGGAAGACCGGAATTGGTCTCAAAGTGACTTGACCGCGATCGCCTCAACCTCGTGCGTGAGTATCAGCATCTGCCACTCTTGGCAGCTCATTGACTGTGGTAAGCGGCAGCAATGACTCGAAAGTAGCAACATCGTTGGCTCTGTGCGTGAACAGCCACGAGTGGCAGATGCAGACACTTGCGGACGAGTTCGCGTGGCTGCTTAGCGAGTTCGAGGCGGTCACCGTCGAGAAGTAGAATGTCATATGCTTCTTCTCGCTCACGTTCGACGCCAGTCGCGCGCTTGCACTCAAGAGCGCGGCCGTTTTCAAGAGGATATCTCGCGATAGATCATTGTCTGAAGACTTCACCTTCACGAGTTCATGCTGCTGTATGTACGAGAACTGTTTGACTCGGAGCATGTGCATGCACGAGAGCTTTGTCAGGGCAAGCCTCCGGCAAGAGTTGCAGCTTGGGAGCGCGAGCATCACGGTCGTCTGCATTGCGACGTTCTTACGTCGTGGAAAGCCGGACGAAGGAGCATGACCATGTGTGGCTTCGAGTGCTTATGATGCAGATTGCGAAGGATCTCATCGAGATTATCAATGCATTCATCGCGATGCCGGCGGTGTGGGCGAAAACGGGAGCGCCTACAGCTTCGCCAGCCTTGTGAGCATCGCGAGATAACTTGCACTCGCCACGACAGCAACGATCGACCCCCGCGCTGTCGTGGTGTGGACTTTGGGACAATCCACGCTCAGCGACCATCTGAATGCAGTGCAGTTCGTGGCGTCACGGGCGTCAACCGTGCGTCAATCTTGTGGGTGACCTGGTGAGCATGGAGTGAGTTATCCTGATTGGTATGACTACAAACTCTGGACCATTCGGGTCTCCAGCGAGAGAGACGGACAGCTACTGGCTGACCGCACACAACGCGAGCCTACACTGTGCTGGACAAGCAGCACACCAAACAACACATTTGCGCTTCGTCACAGTGAACGAGCGACGAGCGACGACGGCATGTGACGTGTCGAACGCGCTCGACCAATAAAGTTGCAGACGAACGCCACGGCGACAAGCGGTCACGGGCGCGAGGTGATCGGCGGGCGGCAAAGGTAGGGTTACAGCGAGCACGCGTGTGGTGCATGTTGGGAAAGCGGACAGCTCGCCAACCTCGTTGCCGTCGACGTGGCACCGAACCATCCCGATGGCCATGCCCTCTCGAATGTAGTTGTACCTCTTGAATATTGTACTACCTAAGTCAATCATTATTACAAATACCTTCTCTAAATGATGCACTGTGATTTCAAAATGTAAATACGCAAAAGGTGCTAAATTCTGCAAGATTGGAATCTCACCAGCTTTTACAGGATTCCTGTCTCATGAAACGCTCGAGATCAAACCATGTCCATTTTGCATCTCGAAAGTGTAAGCACTGTAATCTATTTCTGCTTGGTCGTGCAAAGTGCAAGTTGCGTTTTCCCAAAGTTCAAGTTGGTATCAAAACTGGAGCTTGTTGCTGTCGCCCCCGGGCGAGCCATGCTTGTGAGCCATGATAAGCTGAGCGCGTGGAGCTGCTACCACAGCTGCTATCATGGCACCATCGTGTGAAAAGAGAGAGTTCGGCTCACTTCCGAGTGATCCCATTATCCAACAACAACATGGAATTTGAAGAATCCGTGCACCAGAATTTTGCGTGGCGCACACCACGTACATTCCCTCGAGTTTTTTCACTACCATTCTCCAAAGCGTGTCCATACTGACTTCCAGAGAGGCCAGGAATTTGACTGGATACTAGTATACCGTCCCCCAAGAAGCCGACGACGCCGACGACCACGCCACTCTTCGAATCGGTCGCGCGCTCGCCAACCGCCTGCCGCCCGCCCGCCGACTCCGCCGACTCACTCGCGCTCTCGCCCCCGGATGCCGCCGCCCGCGCGCGCGTCGTCGTCGCCTTCGCTCTCCCTCGGTTTCTTCTCCGCCGCCGACGCCGACGCCCAGCAGCAGCCGCTGAGCGCCATCTCGTCTCCCGCCGCGCCGTCGTCGTCGTCGTCACCTGCGACCGCCCCCGGCAGCAGCAGCGCGTCGCTCACCGCCGCGTCGCGCAAGAACAGCGCGGGCGACCTCGCGGACCTGCCGGCCGCCGGCACGTCCCCGGGCTACGCGACCGTCTCGGAGGCGCGGCTGCTCTACCGCAACTGGCGCACGGGCTCGCACGTCGGCGCGGACCTCCACCACCTGCACGAGGAGCAGCAGGTCGGTACACACAGACACACACACGCGTCGTCGCAGAGAGAACGAACAGAGTGATTGTCGCGCATGCGATGGTGACGCCGCGTGTCTAACGCACCTGTGCTACTGGTGGCTGCGTGTGGCTGGCATTCGCGCAGACCGCCGACATGAACGAAGTGTACGTCTGCTGCCTGTCTGCTGTCTGCTGCCTGCTGCGGCCGCCGCCTGACGCGCTCGCGGTGTCTCTCTATCGCAGCCACGCGCCGCCCGACCTGCTGAGCCGCTCGCCGTTCGAGCAGGCGGTCTTCGGCCTGCGGTCGCCCGAGCAGCTGCCGCGCATCGCCGAGAAGCTCGAGAACCTGCCGCTCTTCGCCAACTCGTTCGATCCGGAGCTGCAGGCGCGCCTGCTCTCGGAGCAGATGGCGGCGCAGGAGGCGCTCTCGCCGTCGGCGTCCGCCAAGCCCCACGGCGGCTCGTACGAGCGCTCGCTGCCGCACGCGTCCGAGAGCGACGCCAACCTCACGATGAAGAAGGCGCGCAGCTACCAGGCGCTCGCGGACCTGGAGAAGAAGGGCTACTTCCCGTCGGCCCCCAAGGTGCGTCCGTCGTGCGTCGCGCCACCCGCTGCCTGCTGCTCTGCACGGCGAACGCTCACAGTCGGCAGTGCTGCGGGCACCGTGATGCGCAGCCGTCGGCGCTCGGCGTCCAGCGCGGCCTCAAGGACTCGGTGGTGAACGACATGTGCCGCGCCGTCGTCAAGCACATGGTCGGCGACGTGTACGTGTCGTCCTCGGGCCAGCACGGCACGAAGAAGGTGCTGAACCACCTGTACGAGCCGGTGCTGCAGTCCGTCCAGGTTCGTGTGCGCGTTCGTCGCCTTTGCTGGCAGGTTGCTCGTCGGGCGGTGCTGACGCGCTCGTAGAACCACTTCCGCCGACTGCCGGCGCGCTACGCGCTCTCGGTGAACCCGGACGACGTGCCGATGCACATGCGCCTGCTCGCCAAGCACAACCGCAACCCGAACGAGATCAGCATCAACGCGCAGCTGAAGAAGGACGACGACGGAAAGTACGTGGCGGTCTGGGGAAGGTGCCTGTTTGGAGCTGCTGCTCGTGCGACGGAGGCGCTCACCGTGCTCTGTGGCGCTTGTGGCTCGACAGTATTGTAAATAACGTGTGCGAAGTCGTCGTCGTCTCCCTCGACCGCGACAGCTTGCTCGACGCGATCACTCGGTGCGTGAGGCTTCGTGGCGGTGGAGTGCGGACGACACTGACCGAACGGCTCCGTTGCTGGTGAGTACAGAGCGCTGACGTCGATGAAAGGGAGCATCTTGGACGCGGACGTCATGACGACGCACGACAGTGTCACCTTGGACCGGTGAGTAGCTCTGATCACTTGTGACGAAGGCAGTTTGATGGACGCTGGGGCTCTGACCTCAACGCCATGCGTGCAGGTTCGTTGTGCGCGGGATGTTCATGACGGAGGAACGGCAGGCGGAGCTCAAGAAGAGAATAGAGGAGAACCTGACGCGGCTCAGCCTCGGCGACGACGGCGCGACGGAGGGGGCGTCGTCGAGCGCTTCGGCGGAAAGCGCGGACGCTGCAGGCGCCAGCTTGGCGGAGCAGCTCGGCGTGCTGCAGATGGTTGACAAGAACGAGATCAAGGACGAGTGGAAGCTGAACCTGAACGAGATCAAGCTGGAGAAGCCGGTCGGCAGCGGCCGCTCGGGCAACACATACAGCGCGTGGTGGCGCGGTACGCGCGTCGCGGCGAAGATCGTCGACGCGTCGCAGCAGAACGGAGGGCTCGGCGAGGAGTTGCTGAACGAGTTCCACCGCGAGGTGGCGGTCGTGAGCAAGCTTCGGCACCCGAACATCGTGCTGTTCCTCGGCGCTGCGATCCACCCTCCTCGCTACTGTCTGGGTGAGTGGAGCTGGTTGACTGTTGGCGATGCGCTCACCCAAACAAGAGGGCTACTTGGCTGGACTCCACGTTGCTGACGACTCGCGTTGCTGTGTCCGCAGTCTTCGAGTTCATGGAGAACGGCACACTCACGGACCTGATCCGCGCTCGGAAGGCGCCGCTGGACTTCTTCCGGATCGCTCGCGAGGTGGCAATGGTACGTGTGGCCGTTCGGTTGGCTGGACGAAGCCTTGGACTAGGAGGCGACACGAGAGGCTGACGGCGGGTGATGCGTACAGGGGATGAACTATTTGCACTTGTGCTCGATCATGCACCGCGACCTCAAGTCGGGCAACGTCCTGCTCGACAGCCACGGCACTGTGAAGATCTCGGACTTTGGTCTCAGCTGCGTGCTCGAGATCGGGCACTCGTCGTCCGACTTGACCGCCGAGACCGGAACGTACCGGTGGATGGCGCCGGAAGTCATCCGACACGAGCCGTACTCGACCAAGGCGGACGTGTACAGCTTCGGCGTGGTGCTGTGGGAGATGATCACGAAGGACCAGCCGTTCCGCGGGATGACGCCGATCCAGGGTGCGTTCGTCTGCGCTGGCGTTGTGGGGGTTGTGCGGAGAAGGACGCTTGGCGAAGGATGCTGACGGATGGTGTTGGTGTGTGTTTGTTCGGTAGCTGCGTTCGCTGTCGCGAGGCAGCAGATGCGCCCGGCGTTGCCCCGACACACTCCGCTGAAGATCGGCGAGCTCGTGGAGCACTGCTGGCACCAAGACCCCTCGCGGCGCCCGGACTTCTCCGCGATTTTGGAAGCGCTCCCGCTGGTGAAGGGCTCGCTCAAGAAGCGCGACTTCAAGAACCTCGGCTTCGTGCTTCCGTAGAGTGTATAGCTTTCTCGGGGGTGCGGCCACCGCCGCCTGCCTTTGAGCGGCGCGCTCCCCCCGCTCTAGTTACTACTACTAATTATTCGCTCGCTGCGTCTGCCTCCCGCTTGCTTCTCGCGAACTGTGAACCTCGGGCAGGTCGCCACGAACTATTCCAAGACGCCGTCACCAGCACAAGCTGCGGCGAGCAGGAGAGCGAGTGAGGATGGGCGACGAGCAGCAGCTCGCGAGCGTGGGGCCGTCGATCCCGCCGCACAGCAGCGTCCCGGAGGCGAGGAGGAAGACTGAAGCGTGGAGCGACAACACGGATCTGGCGGACGCCGCAGCAACTGCTGCAGGAGCCGGTGGGCCAGCACACCCACAAGCAAGACGTCGCAGAGTGAGCAGGTTCGTGGCGCTCGGCATCGTCGCGACCCAAGCGCTCTGGGCGATCGTCGTGCCGATGAAGAACATCGCGACTGTGTTCTACCCCACCACGCGTCCCGACTCGAGTCGGACGTCTGTCGCCGCGTACGCGTACGCATCCGAAACTCCGCAGGTTCTCCCAGGCAAAGATCTCGTTCCTCTGCTCAAGGACGTGCTCGACATCACGCTCTCAAACTACGCGGTGACGAGAGAGCTCGAGAAGAGCGGGGTGTTCGACGTCAATCGAATCTTCAGCATGCTCTCCCTGGAGGAGTTCGCGGTCATGTCTCGGTACTACGCCGTGGTGCTCCAGAGCTCCGAGTTCCCGGCTGCGAACTTCACACCGCGCGTGTTCTCGCCAGCAGCGACAGCCGAGAAGCTGTCGCTGGCACTACTGCCGAGTGCCGACACCAACACGAACTCGTACCTCACACTCGATCTCGCTTGCGGGAAGGAGAACGCGTTCTTGTCGGCGTCCAAGTGCACCAGTAGCGACGGCCACCCGTGTCCCCCAGACTACCCGCAAGCGAACGAGGTGCGCAAGTTCGAAGACGTCGACCTTCGGCCGCTGTTCACGAACTCCGGACTGCAGAACAACGTTGGGCTGCTCTTCGTGGTCGAGTTTTTCCAGCAAGCCATGTCGGCGGTGTTCGCCTCGAAGGACTGGACCAGTGCGCTTGAGAGTCTCAACTACATCCAGTCCGAACAGGAGGCTCTCAGCTCGGGGAGTCTGAGCAGCTTCAAGGACGGGGTTCCGAGTTTGCTCGAGCAGGACGCGTTTCTCGTGGCCGTCCAAGCTGCGCAGATGGAGACGACCCAGCTGGACTCGTGCTTCGCCTCGGAGCTCGTCGTTGGGCAGTTCTACACGCGTGCGTTCGTCCTGGACATGATCCAGAAAGCTCTCACGAAGTATGGCTACTTCGCCGGCGCAGAGACTAAGATCATCGTGCCGCCGCACACGAACGCGATTCTGCAGCCCATCTTCACCTTCGACATCCACATCACGTCTGCTGCCCGGTTCGGCGAGATCCAGCACATCGGCACGAGCTTCCTGAAGCACTTCCACGTCGCGACTCAGACGATACTGGCGGTGCAGGTGAAACTGGACCACAGCTTCAATGCCGCGAACCAAGTCGCAGGCTCGTCGATGCGAATGCTGCAGTACATGGCGTTTCTACCGGAGCTCGCGAGCGTCTTCGAGTCCAAGGTCGTGCAGAGCGGAGGAACGGAGTTTGATCAACAGACGTACAAGCTGATCGGTGCGAGCAGATCTGGAATCGACACTTTCAAGGAGCCGTCGACCGGCGCGAACTCGTGGATGGTGTATCCGCTGGCGGAACTTGGTAGCGCCGAGCGCTTGGGCGACTCGTGGTGGGGTGAAGAGCGTGCGTACGCTGCATGGTTCCAGACGCTGGAAGCTGACATATCGACTGCTCCGTTCCGGGTGTTCGACGCGCACTTGCGCATCAGCAGTACGATGAAAGTGACTCTCGTCGACGACAACGCCGCCACTCGCTGCCACCGCGCGCTCTTCAAAGTTCTCGGGAAGATCGCATACCTCGCGCTCGTCCGTGCAAGCAAACCGGCGTCGTACCTGATGTTCATGTCGGAAGTCTCGGTCGATCATTACACGTGGCTCCTGAACAACGCGTTCACCGAGGAGCTGGTCAGCGAGAGCTTCTTCGGCGGCAGAGTGGGGATCCCGTATCGAAACGGACCTTACACTCGCAAGGACGACGGCAGCGCCTGGATCGTCGTTCCATTGCTCAACGCGATGCTCAAGTACCACGGATCCAGCACGACGCTCGCGCACATCCTCAGAGAACTCGACCTCTCGTTCGCCGACTTCGTGAAGGCGAGCGACGGCGATCTACGTTTCCCAGACACGAGCTATTGCCACATCGACGGGCTGGATGCTGCAACTCAGACCGCGAGTTCAAGTGACGACGTCGGTGAGGTGTACGCCAAGATCTCCTCCGGGTTGGAGGCGAGCGTGGCAGACATCTTGGCGCTCATCCCCGACGTGCACGCTCAGATGGAATCGGCGATAACACTGCAGGGCTCGGTCGTGTCGTTGAGCAAGGAGCAGATCCTGGGGAACTCGGTGATCGTCGCGTCCACGGAAGGCTACGGACCTCCGAACGACTGGAAGATGAGCGCGTTCACTGTAGGGCTGCGCAAGTTCTGGCCGCCGAGGACACCGCTGAAGGAGACCGTGCATCAGCTTCAAGACGCGTCGCGCTGCTATCGGATGCTCGAGCTCAGGTACCTGAACACCACGACGAGGTGCTTCGCGGAGCCGAACAGCGTCCGCATGAAGCGGATGTGCTACCAATCCGAGGCGATGCGCAAGTTCCTGCTGAGCAACTGGTCGATGGCCGTGATGCTCAACACGATGGCGTGGGTCATCGTTCTCAAGTACCTCAAGAAGCTCACGAAGGCGTGGGAGGCGACGGGATTCGAGTACCTCGACACTGAAGTCGCGCTGCAGCTGAACTTGCAAGGGATCGGCGTGCTCAACATCTCGCAGAGCTTGCTGCTTCTCTCAGCGACGCTGCCGTCACTCATCGGGTACCACCTCCCCAACGACCCGACGTTCCTGCTGTCGTACAGCGCTGAGCGTCCGTCGAAGCCGGCCGTGGACCTGTTTGTCACGCTCAGCATGAGCTGGTTCGTCAAAGTGGGGTTCGAGTTCTGCAACGACCGCATCAACCCGCGCCGCCCGGTGAACTGGTACCACCTCTTCCGGTTGCGCTTGCTCGTGCTCGCGGTCATCTTCGTGCTGCGCGTGATCACGCCGGAGCATACTCGCGACGGCACGCTCCTGATGTGGCGTCTCGTGGTCACGTGTATCGTCTCGCTGCTCCTCGGCGCGTGCTGCACCGTGGTAACGTTCTTGCCCGAGCGGCGCGGCAAAGTCGTGAACAGCAGCGTGAAGACCAACCACGACGCTGTACTCGGCGCGCTCGTGAAGCAGAACTTGCCGTTGAACCGGTACGGCGTGATCGGACGCACGTCCCGTGGCTGGTCCACCGCGGGGTTGATCGTCGAGGGCTGGAAGATCGCGCGCTCGGAGAATGGAGACCGAGTGCTGCGCAAAGGCGCGGGAGAGCTCCTGCTACCCAAGGAAACGCACGACGATGACGACACCAGCAGCAGTGTCGCAAAGATCGAGTCCGAGGTGGAAGGCGCCTTTGAGGGCACACCCACGTCTGCTTCGAAGGAAGTATCACACGGGTAACTTGCGTCCGCATGAGCTGCAAGCTGCGGATGTGGGTGATGCCAGCGCCAGACGAATCTCATTCCCGACACCACACACGATCCCGTGACGGTAGCAGCAGCAGATGTGCCACTTTCAGACACGAGTCAACCTGAGAGAGTCGAGGCTGTCGTACCGCCATGCATGCTCTTCCAGCAGAACTCGACTTGGACGAACGATGCCTGTCATCCAGAAGAGTGCAATGAGGGAGAAGGTCTGCGCTCCAACAGATCCAACTGCAGAGCTCATGCGTTCGGCTGTGCGCGTCTTTCATCTTTGACTTTCCACACCAGCGTTTGTCGCCACTTCGGCGACTGCTCGCTCGCCGTGGTCCCACAGGGTCGTCTTCCACGTCTAAGCACGCTCTCGCGCACATGGGGAGCTCTTCGTCCGCTAGGATGTGGCCCAGCTTGTGCTGCACGAGGTGCTGCGTCCGCGCCGCTCTCACGCGGATTCTTGCGATCGCGTGTGTGCTCGCAGTCATCACGGCGGCGTTCGTGACGTTCGAGCTCGTGCTCAAGCCGTGGGGAGAAGAGCAGCTCGCGAAGGCGAGTCTCGACGACGTCGCGTGTGCTAACTGCGCTGGCGTCAACTCGGCGTTCCCGGTGTCAGCGGGCTCGCGCTACTCGGCACTCCAAGTGTTCATCATCAACCGAGGAGGTGACGTCGCGGCGAGTGTCGCGTCTGCAGGAGTCGCAGTGGGAGTGGTAGCTTTCCTCTCCTCGCTCGCGACTCTGCTCACCGGATCCTCCAGTGACGTCTCCACCATCGGCACAACAAGCGCGACGCCGTCGACATCCAAGCTGAACCTATCAGACAACGGGTGCTTCGAAGCACTGCTAGCGGTCGCCCACGGACAGTTCGTCACGCTGCTCGGGTCGCTCAATCTCCGAGGTGCGCCACTCTTCTACTTCCAGTTCTGCAAGCGGTTCGCGTGGACGAACCTCCAGATCTTCCCTCGAGACGCGCCATCATTGAGATCGCGGTTGCTGCTGGCTGCGGTGGACGCCAATGGCGAACCGAGCACAACGAAGGGCGTCCAGCGGTACGCGGAGCTCGTCGGGGTCGAGCCCGACCATCTTTTCTACTACACTTGCTTCGGTGCGCCAGCTTCGCTTGGGTGTGTATGAGACGGCTCCGTGCAGACAGACAACTGACGCGCGTGTGTGTACGGCACTATCTTGTGTAGCTGTCGCGATTGCGTGCGCAACGATCGCCCTGGTCTACTTGATCCTCCGATGTTCCAGCCGGCAGTGTAAGAAGGACCACGAAGCTGTCGTCGAGCAGCTCGACACCAGAGTAGTCTGGATCTCGATCCTGCTGCTCTCGGTCCTCCAGTACGCGCTTGCGATGACGTCGAGCTTCCATCTCTACGACTCGGTGACGACGCAAGGACCGACCGGAGGAGCTGTGCTCGCGGCCGCCGCGTTTCTTGGGCTCTGTCCAGGCTTCATCGCGTTCGGAGTCACAAAGGTGTTCCAGTACAAGCACGAGCTTGCCGACCTCGGCACAGACGAACACGAGAGCAAGGCCGTGTGTCGCAAGTACGGCGTCTACTACGAAGACTTCACCGTCGAGAACCGGTACTTCTTCGTGGCGAAGCTCGGCCTCGAGGTTCTCTCTGGCGCTGTGGTTGGCGTGGTGCAGGACCCAGCGCTCCAGATCGGGATCCTCGTCGCGCTCAACTCCGTCTATCTGATCCTCGTCATCCTCCGCGACCCGTTCATCGCCCGTTTGTTCTACTACGCGAGCATCCTCTCGGGATACATTCGCGTCGTGCTACTGTTGCTCGTGGTGGTGCAGACGTCGCCGGACACGTTCCCGCAGAGCGCGCGAGACCTGGTGTCGGAGATCGTCGTCGGGCTCAACGCGCTGCTGTTCATGTGTCTCCTGGTTCGCCAGGTGTACGTGGCGGTCGGCACACTCTGCAGGTGGTGCCATGCGACGTCGAACACGGGCTTTCGAGCCTCGTCGTCGCTCTCCTCTTCGTCCTCCGCGTCAAGAGGAGGCGAGAGATCCAGTCGCTCCCAAAGCCGAGGCGCCAGGAACGAGGTGCGATTCACGCTTCAGGAACTCATCGCGGCCAAGATCCGAGACGACCCGCCTCTCTCGGCGAGGACGCCGTCCGCACACGGCGGCACGCCGACGCAGCCGTATCATCCGAGCGACCACCCGAGCCACCGCTTCGTGTGAAGGAAGTGCTCCGCCGCGTCATCGTAGAGGACGGAAACACTTCATCTTCCAGCACTGAGACCGACGGAACATCATGTCGACCACCGTGAGCGTGCATTCATTGCACACCGCCTTTCCAACGCTGTGCTGACTTCGCAGCTTCGGGAGGTCTTCAGCGCTACCTTGCGAGAGCGAGAGCGAGAGCGAGCAACAACAGCTCTTTCGCTCTCGACGCGAATGCTCTTTTCCATCGCTGCCAACTGGACGCTCGCTTTGAGAGAGCGCGAGTTCGTTCTCGCAGGTTCGCGATGTCGTTCATGACCAGTCTGTGCACGAACCACCACCTGACAGGTGTTGACAAGACATCATCGCGGCGTCGCCCGCCGGCTCGGATTGCTAGCTTTGCTAGCGTGACGGCCGTCATCCATGTGGTGGAGCCAGCTTGCACGCGGGCTCGCATAGAATGGCATGTGGTGCGGACGGACGACCAATTGACCATCAGTTGAGCCGCCCTTACTCGCTCGCTCACACTCGCCGATTCACTCCGTTTGACATGCGGTTCCCCACGGCCGAGCGCGTGGTGCCGGAGCTCGAGCTCTCGGACGCCGAGCGCCAGAACTTCTCGAGCATGGCGCGCGCGCTCGTGGACACGACAGCGGCGCAGTACCTCGAGTACGATCGCGTGTACCAGCAGCAGGTGAATCGCGAACAGTGGAAGGCGGTGAAGCGCCGAGAGGCGCTCACAGTCTACCGGGAGCGCAAGGTCTCGAGGCCGCGTGTCATGGGCGAGCCCCAGCGCGAGTGGAAGCTGCCGGCGCTGCTCATGGTCGGCTCCATCGTCGGCACGCTCGAGGACGTCATGTACGGCGTCGCGACCTTCGACGCCGCGTCCATGCTGCTCAAGACCACGTACACGCACGACGAACT
>JAASGM010000697.1:0-14522 GCA_023334215.1 Globisporangium cystogenes | reverse complement strand
GGCAACTGAATTGTTGGGCGGGCCTGAACCCAGACTCACCCTTAAAAGAAGGCCCCTAACCTAATAGAGGGGGCTCTACCAAATTTAATAAGTATCTGTAATGTGGTCCACACTAACCTTCCAAACGTAATACGGGCCGGGTCGGACCCGCGTTCGGGGTCCCGCTATGTCACAGATCGCGCCGTCTACGACAACTGCAGGTTCAGAAACTTTGCGGGTGTGTTTTCAGTTTGCTGACGAAGTGGTTTAGATAGCTGAACGAGCTGACGTCGGACACCAACAAAGCCTGGAGACAAGCGGCGGACACGGCAGTGCAGGCTGCTCGCCGTCTCGACGCGGAAACGCCATATCCACCTTCCCCACCTGCTCCTCCTGACCCACCGATCACGACCCCGCCGATCAAGCGTCGTCACATCGCGACGAATAAGGAAGAGTGAGCTCGGCTACACTCGGGTGAAATACGACGAAGGTTTCGCAGATATCCTCGCTGTCGACAATGTCTACAAGGTCCGGCTCTACCCAACGTACGAAGAGCGCTGTTCGCTCTGCCCTATGTTCGCGACGCATCACGTGGGCTACAACAAGATGGTGGCCATGTACACAAGCTACCACCAAATCGTTCGCAACATCAAGCATTGCAAGCGAATGTAGGGCGAAGCAGCGGGTTCAGCGGTACAATAAGCCGAAAGCAGTGAGGAGACACGCGCGGGTACACTGCGACGTCTTCTACACAGTCGTCAGGAATATCACGACTGCGGACAAGTTTTTTTTGTTAACGCTGTCCATAAAGCTCGTTGCTACGCAACCAACATCACCGTATCCAACATTCACGTTCAAGAGCAAGACAGCGCAGTCCAACTCAATCCGCATCAGAGTGGTCATGAGACGCGAAAAGAAAACACGAACACCTCCAGCTTCGTCAACATTGCAATCGGTGATCATCTGGTGCAATTCCACGCTTCGTACTTCGAGTTCAAATCATGGATCCGCGCGTCCAACCAGATTGCGCCGATCGGGCACATGGCCGCCTCCAACGGACACGCTCAGGAGAGTACTTTCTCTCTATTTCTCGCCAAGTCGTCTTCGAGCAGACAACCTTCAATCACTTCCGGCGTCCGAAACTTCGCCACAGTCTACGACCCCAGTGGCAAGTTGTAGAGTGTGTGAGATGAGCACGACCGGAGTGCCCGCGCGCTCCAGTTGTGTCGACCACATCAACACGGAAAATGCAGTTGACGAGGGTGGCGAAAATACAGACTGGCCAGTCCAGGTAAAGGGACCAAGCGCAGGCAAGGTCACGTACTCGAGAGATGGAGCGACGATCCCAAGAAAGGCGAGTATGTTGTGAACCTCGCTGCGATTTCACCGAGAGAAGTACCGGCTGCGTCGCGAGCTACACCTGACTCTGTGCAGTTTACTCGCCTCATCACCGGCATGCATCAGAAGGTGTCGATTTGGCTGTGACTACACTTCTCGGTGGTGCTCTCTCCGACTTCCCCAATGTTCCAGCTGGCTCGTCACAGACGAACCAATGGATCTCTTAGGACGATCCGACCGGTGACGGTGCGAACGATGATTGGTCCGGCGCACTACCGCTTCAAGGTGATGCTGAAGTTTAAGATAGCGCGCACCGGTGGTCGTCTCATGGACCGCACGCGGAGTAAACATCGAAGCGTGCTCCAGCTGCGGCACCGTGAACACTCGCCTCGGTAGAGACGACACCTGTCGCTGTTCTTGATGCTGGCTAATTCAACGCTGCCGCCACTCGAACGAGCTGACAAGCGCATGATGCGGTGTCGCCAACATTGCGGCGTCCTGCTGCAGATCCTTTGCAGCGCAAGTGGTCCACGGGGAGACGCAGACGGTGCTCTTTACTCTTCATACTTTGTCCTGAAAGTATAAGTCAATTACATAAATTGACCACAGTGCCGTCCACGTCGTTTCGCGACCCTCTTGAGCTATATGCGGGCGTCGCAACTGCCATGTATGTATGGCGTGCATGCGTCGCCGTCGTCTTCCTCAATGCGCCATGGACCTCTCGGTGGCGGCGACGATGGTGGCGCCGTCATCGACGCTCAAGGACGCGACGCTGTCCATGAAGGACGCGCAGCGCTGCTTCGACAAGGTACCGACCCTACAGTGACCGGTGACCTGCGGTGCCACCCGACTGACGCGCCTCGTCTCAGGAGCGACGCGCGTTCCTGCGCGACCTCGAGTCGCTGCGCCAGCAGCTCGTGCGCAAGGACCAGAGCGCCAGCAAGAGCGCGGCGGTCGCCAGCGCGCACGCCGTGCAGCTCAAGAAGGAGCTCGCGACGCTGCAGACCGCGCTCGCGAGCGCCGAGGCGCAGCGCGCGCGCAGCAAGCAGCAGTTCGCGCACACGAGCACGCTGCTCGAGGCGGCGCTGGACCAGCACCAGGAGGACCAGGACCGCGCGGCGCAGCTCTCGGAGACGCTGCGCACGGCTGAGAAGAAGCACGAGGACGCGCTCGCGCTCGTGCGCAAGGAGGCGGCCGCGAGCGTTGCCGCCACGCACGAGGAGCGCAAGGCGCTGCGCGCGCGCGTGGAGCAGCTGCGCTGCAAGCTGGAGAGCGAGCGCAAGGAGTGGCAGGGCGTGAAGCGGCCCATGGGCGAGGAGCTCGAGAAGGCCAAGGTGCGGCTCCAGCTGCTGGAGAAGGAGCTCGGCGAGAGCCGCTACCGCGAGCACGCGAGCTTCCAGCTCAAGGACAAGATGGGCGCCGAGGTAACCAAGTACAAGCGCAAGGTCGCGGACCTGTCGACCGCGCTGCAGGAGGCGCTGCGCGGCCGCAGCGAGCAGAAGGCCGAGCACGCGCTGCTCGTGGGGAAGATGAAGGACAAGTGGCGCGAGGTGCTCGCGAACCACCAGCACACGAAGGAGCGGGCGCTGATGCTGCAGGAGGACTACCAGGGTCTCTTCCGCTCGCGGCTGCTGCTCTCGGAGCAGAACGAGCGCATGTACCAGAGCATGCGGCAGATGAAGCAGCGGCACGAGCAGACGCTCAAGGCCAAGGACGACGAGGTCTGGGAGCTCGAAAAGAAGCACAAGAAGGTCAGCGCCACGTGCGCGCAGTGCATGAAGACCCCCGAGGTGAAGCAGGAGGAGGAGGCGCGCAAGATGGAGGCCGTGCGCGAGCAGACCCGGCTGCTGGCCGTCAAGGAGCTCGAGCTCGAGCGCTGGGACCGCTTCCAGGACCTGAACGCCAAGTACATGGAGGTCTGCCAGCAGTACCAGCAGTGCGTCAAGGAGCGTGAGCAGGTGCAGGCGGACGCCGCCAGCGTCAGCTGCAGTCTCGAGGAGCTGCAGCTCAAGGAGAAGAAGCTCGTGGAGTTGCTCGCGCGCGCCGAGCAGAAGGCGCAGGCGCTGGCGAGCAAGCGCGACGAGGATGCCAAGAGCCTCGACGCGGGCAAGAAGACGCTGCAGGAGCTTATGGAGAACCTCTCGAGCCTCACTGCTGTGGTGCGTTGAATGCGTAGCTGCTGAAGCGTGCGTGTGGGTGCTGACAGCGTGCATCGCTGCAGACAGGAGACCAGAACAAGCAGCTCCAAGAGCTGGAAGCGAGTCGGCGAGAAGAGGTGCGAGATGCGCGCGTGACGTTGTTGGCGGATGGCTGCTCTGGTGCTCACTGTGGTGTGTGGTGGGTGCTCTCGTCGCCGTCAGACCGAGCGCTTGGTGCAGGTGATCACCGAGCTCGAGGCCGAGAAGGAGAGCGTCGCGCAGGAGCGAGACGCGCTGCTGCATCAGCACGAGCAGGACGTGACGCAGCTCGAGGCGCTGCAGCGCGAGAAGGCCAAGCACTGGAGCGAGATCGTCGAGGCGCAGCTCAGCGCCAACCTGCTGATCGAAGAGCAGGCGCACACGATCGACGACCTGCTCAAGACCAAGTCGAGCGCGATGTACGTCTCGCCGTCTAAGGCGAAGCTGCAGGGCGGCGCGGCGCTGTCGTCCTTGCCTGGCTCGCAGTCTCCAGTGTCATCGGCGTCGTCAACGCCACCGGAGCACCGCCACCCGAGTCTCCGGAGATCCGCGGAGAGCGCCGACGAGTCCCCCCTGTTCGTCCTCAAGCACGAGTGCGAGTCGCTGCGCGGAGAGCTGAGCGCGCTGCGGAGCAGGTGCCAGCAGGAGCGGGAGACCAACCGAGCCGAGAGCGAGCGCAGAGTGAGCGAACTGCTGCTGGAGCTCAAGGCGATCCAGAGCGAGCGAGCGAAGCTCAAGAGGAGGGTCGAGGACCAGGCCGTGACGATCCACGAGCTCACGCTCCAGGAAGACAGCAGCGAAGACGAAGCAGAGGACGAGGCGGAGCACGCGGCTGACGAGTTCAGCGATGACGGGGACGAAGAGCAGCCGAGCGACCTGGAGCTGTACGCTGCTCCTCGCAGCGAGCGCTGGACTCGAAGCGCCGACGTTCGACAGCAGCAGCATCACCCACAACGAGAACCGGACGATCTGCAGCGGAGAGCAAGACGCGAGTACGCGGATCGGCGGTGGCGAGACAGCTCGGCGTCCCCGTCGCCATACCCGAGTGATCACGGGCGCTTCAAGGTGCGTGCTCGTGGCGAAGGCGCTTGCTTGCTGGCGACTGGCTGACTGGTGTCTCGTGCGGCTGACGCGTTCCCCCAGCAGCACCTCGCGTGCGACTTGTCTGCGATCGCTCCGCCGGAAGACGACGACGACGCGCGTCTAAGCGCAATGTCATTCCTCTCCTCCTAGGCTGCGCGTCTCGCCACGCGATCAGTGGACGCCGCTGCGGTCGTGCGCCGGCTTCCGCCTGCTGCTGGCGGCGAGGCTCGAGAACTCGAGCTCGAAGATCGAGTCCCAGAGCTTGCCGGTGACGAACACGTGCTTGGAGACCGGGTGCAGCGCGATGCCGTTCATGACGGCGTCGCGGCGCATGCTCGAGCGCAGCATCGCCGGCGTCTGGAGGTTCGAGACCATGTTGGCGAGCCAGGCGAGGTCGACGACCTCGAGCACGGCGCCGTCGGTCGCGTTGATGCGCAGGATGTGGTTCTCGAACCAGACGTTCGCGAGGATCTCGTCCGCGCCCGGCACGAACTCGAGTTCGTTGACGTTCGCGACCGGCGCGCCGCTCTCGCGCTCGTGCACGACGATGGCGCGCACGCGGCGGAAGCCGGCGCGCGGGTCGTAGAACTGGATCGAGGACGAGCCGTCGCTCACGACGAGCAGCTGCCCGTCGGTCGTCATGCCCCAGCCCTCGCCCGTGGTCGTCTCGAGCGGGTGCGTGCGCAGCAGCGCGAAGTCGCGCAGCGACAGCTCGAGCACCACCTTGTCCTTGTACGTGAGCGCGTAGAGGCGGTCGCCGATGCTCGCGACGCCCTCGCCGAACATGTGCACGTCGAAGCGGAATTCCTTCAGCGGCGGGCGGCTGCCGTCGTCGCCGTCGTCGTCGCCGTCATTGGCAGCAGCGCGGAGTCGGTACTCGCGGATGAACGACTTCTCGCGCAGCCCGGTGGACTCGACGAGCGCGTCGCCGTGGAAGAAGAGCCCCTCGGTGAAGGCGGAGGCGTCGTGCGCGTGGATGTCGACGAGCCGCACGCGCGTGGGCTCGGAGGAGCCGGTAGTTGCGAACAGCGAGAGGCAGCCGAGCGCGAGGAAGACGGCGCTCAAGGCCGACGGCATCATCCAGCGCATCATGTTCTGCCTGCAATTGGCGAATGGGAGAGTTGAATAGATGATAGACAAAACACCTAGGATGTGTATATAAAAATAAAAAACGCAGACTGGCAAAGTGAGGCAGCCTTCGCTTCGCTTCTCCTACAACGTCACCGCCACCACGAGCCCCGATGTTAAACGGAGCGCTGTGCTGCTGCTGCTGGTGCAATGGTGCAAGTGCTGTCACCAGATCGTTGCGCACACGCTACACTTGGCGATACACTTGGAGCGAACGCTCGCACAGGAGCCGATCGATTCGTTCCTCTCTCGATCCCCATCCGTCAACATTCGACAGCTGCGACGCCAACGCCAGTCGGTCTTGGCGCCGCTGCTGTCGAATGCCCGAGGTGGCGTAATGGCGACTGCGGCGCCGCAACCACTTGTCGTCGGATGACGGTGTCGTTTTCCGCCTCGTCGGATCTTGTGTGTAAGCATGGCGGAACCAACGCAGCGCAAGCATTTTGCTTTGTACTCACGGGGGTGGCGAAAGCATGCTCCGGGTAGGACACATTACGCACGTGTGTGCGCACGAGGGAGCGTCACGATGACGGGTTAGCGTCCGGTCGAGATCGAGAGATCCCTCCCTCGCGCAAGAATCGACAGACTCGAATCGACACGCGGTTCCTCGCCCCCAGCTGCGATCAGCGCGTCTTCCGCGCGTGAGAGACGCGCCAAACGTGGCCATCAACAACACTTTCGGCGACGAATGCCGACCTCGCTGTAGCGAACTGCACCGAGCCGAGCAGCCGCCGCGGAAGTGGACTGGCATGGCGAGCAAGAAGGTGTCGCCACGGACTCGTATTGCATTCGCTCGAGAGCGAGCGTCGCGAGCGGAGGATCAACGAACGCGCTGACCGTGTTCGGTGGTGCCGCCGCCGTATGTCGCTGTTTTCGCTAGGCAAAGTCGCACTGGTGTCTAGCAGTTCAAGGTTTTGTGCCGATTCGCTGTCCGCTCCAGGCTCTCGCGAGTGCATCCAGCGTGGAGCTCGACAAACTGGAGAAAAAGCACCACGCAGGAAGCCTTGGCTGACGACCATCCAGCAGACGCGCTTACGAGCATGTTTCGGCAAATGCGCCGCCGCCGCCGCCACGAAAGCACGTAGAGGCGCTTTGCCTCGATAGGTTATGAAGAGAACCGGAACAGCGGAAGTGGTGGCGGCGACGAAGGACCGGTAGGAGCCTGCTGGGTGGGCTGACGGGCGTCGGCACACAAAGAGGACCGTCCGAGAAGTGCGTCTTGGTCCGACTCGACGCCGCCGCAAAGTAACGCGGTTCCTGTCCTGTTGTCAATGTCAGTGTTGTCGGCGTTGTCAGCGTGCTTTTGTGCTTTTGACAGCCAGCGTGACAGGCAACCTGCAGCATCTTTCGTTGCCTCCTTCTCGTTGCCCTCGCTTGCATTCCGAGACGCTTGCACAGCGCACACATCGCACACAGCAACACTGTTGCCTTCGTCAGCTGTGCAGTTGGGCCAGCTGTTTTGCGGAGGCGTCTCATTTCCATGATACGAAAGAGTTCAGTGGGATACATTCATCAAGTGATGTGAGTTCAGATTTCAAGAAAACGTGCACTTTTTTAACAATCGCAGGGAGAGCCAGAAACGGGAAGTCCGTTATCTTTGCATGCCAGTCGTATCATTACAGAAACAGTTTTGTTTTCTTGTACCCTGTCCAAGTCGATAGGAATCAAACGTGACTACACATCTACCCAACCTGTTTCAACACATTCCCTCGTTAGAATCGCTCATCATGAAGCGTACACTACCCAAACTACCTCCCAGCACGCATCTCTTCTTCTGGCCCCACCACCACGGCACCAGTGAAACAACGAACCTCGCGAGATCAACGGCCTAGTTGGCGATTCCTCCCCGAGCGCGCACGTGACCTTCACTCCTGCCCTCCCGCTCCCTCTCTGCCTGCCCTCCCGTCGATGTCGCGCGAGCGCCAGAAGATGGAGCACGCGGGGCTGCTGCCGCCCGCCGCCGCCGCCTCGCGCGACGACGAGCGCGACCACACGCCCGCGAACGCGCCGACCTTCGCGGACCTCTCGACGCCGTCGCCCAACCACCGGCGCGCCGGGCCGCCCATGAACCCCATGGCGGCGCAGTCGCGCGTGCAGGTGCAGCAGGGCGGCGCGCGGAGCAACTTCCTCTCGAGCGACCAGTTCCTGTCCATGAGCAGCACGCAGGTCAACATGGTCGGCGGCGGCGCGGACACCAACGCGGCGCGCCGCCGCCGCCGGCCGAACGTGGACGCGATGCTGCGCTCGTCCGTGGTCAGCGACCGCCTCTCGCGCTTCTCGAGCATGTCGTACAAGCCGTCGCTGAGCGGCCCGCAGGCGGCGAACGACATCGTGTCCGTGCCGATCCTCGGCGACTGCGCGTTCGAGCAGAAGTACGCGATCGCGATCTCGCAGGACGAGCAGGGCGAGTTCACGCCGATGGCCAAGCTCCAGGCGCTGCGCGACGTCATGGGCGGCATGACCAACAAGCAGGGCTACATCGACCGCGCGACGTTCTCGCAGGCGTTCGAGGTCGACGGCGACGACTACGACGAGTACGACGGCACGGACGGCATGATCGACGGCAACGCGATCCTGATCGACGCGGTCATGAACCTCGACGTGGGCGTCGAGGAGAAGCTCAAGTTCATCTTCGAGACGCTCGACACGAACGCCCTGGGCTTCGTGACGGAGGACCAGGTCGTGCAGCTGCTCACGTCCAACTTCTCGTCCGCCAAGATCGAGGTCGTCGGCACGGACTTCAAGACCGTCGCGACGCTCATGTTCCGCAAGGCGAACGTCAAGGACGGCACCATGTCGTTCGACCAGTTCAAGTACGTCTTCCACTCGTACGTCGGCGGGTCCTACAACGTCAAGAAGGAGGACGCGGCCGGCAACGGCCCCAAGCACCACTCGTCCATGCGCGCGCGGCCGGGCAAGAGCAAATTCCACACGTGGTACGAGGCCAACCAGCTCCGCATCTGGTGGCTCCTCTTCTACTTCGTCTGCAACAACCTCGCGTTCTGGCTCAAGTTCTTCCACTACAAGGTCGACCCGGCGCTCGGCTGGGGGCTGCGCATCGCGCGCGGCTGCGCGCAGGTGTGCATGCTCAACTCGCTCTTCGTGCTGCTGCCCATGTGCCGCTCCATCACGCAGGTCATGAAGCGCAGCCACCTCATGTGGAAGTACATCCCGTTCGACGACCACATCGAGTTCCACAAGATCTGCGGCTCCGTGCTGCTCGTCGCGGGGCTCGTCCACACCTTCGCGCACGTGAGCAACGAGATCAACCTCTACCTGATCGCGACACCGGACGAGGTCGCGCGCTCGATCTTCATCGAGCGCAACGTGCCGGGCTTCGAGGACGGCACGCCGCCGCCGTTCACGGACATGCTGCAGGCGCTCCCGGTGTGGACGGGCGTGCTGCTGCTGCTCATCACGGCGATCTCGTTCCCGCTGGCTGCGATCCCCAAGTTCCGCCAGGGCCGGTTCAACCTCTTCTGGTTCTCGCACATGCTCTTCGGGCCGTTCCTGCTGATCCTGTGCTTCCACGGCGCGGCGTCGTGGCTCGCGCACGCGTCGTCGTACTGGTGGGCGGGCCCTCCGTTCGCGATCTACCTCGTCGAGCGCCGCTTCCGGTACGCCAAGATGTTCGCGGCGCCGGTGCGCATCATGGAGGCCGTCGAGCTCGACGGCACGTGCGCGCTGTTCATGGAGAAGCCGAAGCGGTTCGTGTACCGCCCGGGCATGTACCTGTTCATCAACTGTCCGTCGATCTCGAGCCACGAGTGGCACCCGTTCACGATCTCGTCTGCGCCGGGCGACAACTACGTCAGCATCCACGTGCGCAAGGCGGGCGACTGGACCGGCGCCTTGCACCGCCTGATCGCCGACTGCCACGAGAACAAGACCGAGTACCCAGACGTGTACCTGGACGGCCCGGTGGGTGCGCCGACGCAGGACTACCACCGCTACAAGACGGTGATCTGCGTCGCCGGCGGCATCGGCGTGACTCCGTTCGCGTCGATCCTGAAGGACGTGGTGCACCTGTGGGAGGAGTACCGGTGCCTGAACTGCAAGCACGTGCGGCACCCGAGCACGTTCAAGATCCAGAAGCTGTACTTCCACTGGATCACGCGCGGACAGGAGTCGCTCGGGTGGTTCGAGGACACGATGAACCAGATCACCAACATGGACCGCGACAACGTGATCGAGGCGCACCAGTACCTGAGCACGGTGAAGGGCGGCGAGAGCACGTCGCAGCTCAAGATGTTCCAGCAGTTCGTGCACGACCAGACCGGGCAGGACTTCGTGTCGGGGCTCAAGGCGAAGCGCGGGCAGCTCACGCACTTTGGTCGTCCCGAGTGGGACCAGATCTTCCAGGAGGCGGCGGCGAAGCACCCGGGCGAGGAGATCGGCGTGTTCTTCTGCGGCCCGCATGCGCTCGAGAAGATCCTGGACGAGATGTGCAACAAGTACTCGTCGACGCTGCCCGGCGGCACGGTCTTCGACTACCACTCGGAGAAGTTCGCGTAGATCCAGTCGCGTGACGACGAACCTCGGGACAACATGCAAGACGCACAAGCCGGCTCCACGCGGACGACGGCGGTGGCGTCGGGTGCTGGCTGCTGCGAGCTCTCCAGGGTCGCCCCCCCCCACCGCCGCGTTCGTCCGCGTTCACCTCCACACCTCCGTAGCCTGGTCGTATTCGTATAAACTATGTATGTGTGGCCGCGAGTCAGCAGCGGCCTTTCGTTGCTGTGTTCGCATCGACTGGAAGTCTTCGGTCCTTTCACACTCGCATGAACGAACACTCAGGAGAAGTGGCGTCAGCACCAGACCGCGTTGCCTGTCAACAGGCATCGAGAACACTGAAACAGCGGGGTGTGATCGAGAGCTGGTTGATGGAGTGATACACAATGTGCAGATGATACAAGCGAGGGTGTCTTGCTTCTGAGCTGGAGCTGGAGCGGTCGACACTCGATACTCGACGCACCTTTGATCCCGAAAGAGGAGGCGCTGCTCGAACACGAACGATCGCTGTCACTTAGACCGTGGACATGAAACCGGAGCACGCCAGCAAGTGACACGCCTGGGGCGTGTCCTTCGTCTTGCAGTACCGACACGCTCCATCGGCAAAGCAGCCCACGCCGCCGTTCTTGCACGATAGATCCGAGACAGCCGAGATGCCGACGTCCTTGTCGCCTCCGGGAACCTTGTCGGCACACGAGCCAACTGGAGCCACACCTGGTACCAAAGTCGCTACGGTAACCGAAGATGATGTTACCACTGGAGTCGAAGTCGCAGATGAGAACCCGGAACAAGCCAGGAAATGACCAGCCTGGGATGTCTCCTTCGTCTTGCAGTACCGGCAGGTACCTTCGGCGAAGCAGCCAATGCCTCCGTTCTTGCACGTCAGATCCGAGACAGCAGATATCCCGGCATCCTTGTCGCCTGCAGCCACAGTGTCTGCACACGGATTCACAACTGGTGTCGAGGCTGCAGGTGCTGAGGTACTCGGAGTCGAGATCACTTGAGGGGTAACGGTTACAGGGGTCGCGGACGCTGAAGCGAAGCCCGAGCAAGCGAGGAAGTTGCCCGCCTGGGTCGTCTCCTTCGTCTTGCAGAATCGGCATGTGCCTTCAGCAAAGCAGCCTACGCCTCCATTCTTGCACGACAGGTCCGAGACGGCTGAGATGCCGACGTCCTTGTCACCTCCGGGAACCCTGTCGGCACACGCGCCAACTGGAGCCACAACTGGTGGTGCAGCAGTCGTCGCGACTGGGGCCGCCGTGGTTTGCGCTGGGGCGGCCGTCGTGGACCCCGGACAACTGACGAACTGCGACGCCTGCACGCTTTCTCGGGTCTTGCAGTAGCGACACACGATCTGGAAGCAGCCGATTCCGCCGTTGACACAGCTCGCATCGTCGAACGCAGATATCCCGACACCCTTGTCGCCTCCCGACACCAAGTCGACACACGCGGCATCGACACCCGTGAGAAGCACGGCGTTCGCGATGCAGATCCCGGCGAGAACCTTGACCCAGACGCGAGTCGACAAACCCGAGTAGGAGGAAGATGTCTTCATCGTGGCCGCGTCTCTCGAAGGTTCTCTGCACCACTTCGACAACGACGGTGCCGACGTCCGAGAGACTACGGAGAATCCTCTCTCGCTCTCTCTCTCTCTCTCTCTCTCTCTCTTGACTCTTGCCGCGCCGCTGGAGAAAAGATGAATGAGCAAAGTGTCTGGCGAGGTGCACTGCTTGCTGTCCCATCCTTCGCCACCTCCACCGTCATATCGCCATGGTCCTCTCGGAGGCGTCGGCGGTTGCGAAGTCGATGGCGACCTTTTGGGATCCGTTTTGGGTACACCACACCAATCTGAACGACGAACTTGACACTGGGGACAGACACATTGTGGTGCATCGCTACACGCGTACGTGCGTCGTGTTCTCGTCTCGGTTCCGCATCGTTCTCTAGTATGTATGTGCAAGTGAAATGGCGGTTCGCTGGTAGCAGGTCATGGTCCGGGATGCTTCTTCGAGTTGGTGTGAACAATGATCAGACAAACACTGACAGTGCTGGTGTGTGTGTGTGTGTGTGTCTGTCTGTATGGTGAGTGGATCCAGTCGGCCAGTCCTTTGAATGGCGAGTTTGCTTCGAAACGGACTCGAGAGTGACAGGGGAGAAGGAGAGGAACTCGCTCCTGTACAGTTCTAGTAGCTGTCGCTGTTGCTGCTGCGCTTTCTACAGCTGAAGAACGCTCGATTCATGTACATACCGATCGATCGCTAAGCTCGTCACGTGCCAGCGCCAGCTCAAGTCGAAGCAGCAGAGTCCGATCCGAACATGCTTTCGGTAGCTCGCCAGGTGCTCCGGATGCGATTAGCGTCCGATGCGGTTGGAGAACTCGTCATCCCCAACGCACTTCTAAAGAACTCTGATACGAGACCTCAGGGAATCATTGAGATCGATGCAAAGTGAACGCCGCGAGTTCCGCCGTCTTCCATCTCCACTCTCGCTCGCGAGGTCTGGAATCTCAAGTCGTTTCTCCAAGTCGACCTTTGCGAGTCCACAAGCTGAGCACCCTGGAGAAGGTTCCAGGCACCTCGTTCGCAGTCAGGAGGAGCAAGTGGACAGGAGAGCGAGGCAGACTTTGCACTCTCTCTCTCTTTGCCACGATGCGCACGTGTCGAGCGCGTTGTTCGACAGCACCGCCGCTCTCGAGACCCCGGGCGAGGAGAGGGCAACTTCACTGCGCGCTCCTGTTGCTGGCGCTTCTTCTCGCTGCGTCCAGTCAATACCACCTGACAGCAGCAGCAGCAGCAGCAGCAGCGGCAAGCTTCAGTGCCTGCCCGCCGGCGTCGCAGTTCGCGCTCCAGCGCGGAATCGACATCACCGAAGACCCGGCGTGCGACGGCAGCGATACCGGCGACCTCGTCGGGTGCATCGGGAGGGACTGCCGACTCTGCCAGGTCTTCGCCTCGACTGCCTCGCTCGAGTACGCGCCGTGCGTTCCGACGGTAGTGCCAGGAGAGTCGAGCGACCCGCCCATGGTCGTCGGCTTCGACACGTCAGAGCCCGAACCTTCGTCGATCGCAGCGAGATGTCCGCTCGCCGCGTCGATCTACGACGATTCTGTCGGTCGCGCTATCGTCACGGACGCGACGTGCGCAGGCGGCGGCAGCGGTACGGGCTGCATCCTCCAGAACTGCCGGTACTGCAGAGTGCACAGCACGCCGGTGTCCGAGGCGTACTTGAGCTGCCGCGACCTCGAGCCGACAGCGCCACCGACTCCGTTACCAGCGTCGTATCCTCCGACACCAAGCGACGACAGCAGGGTCGAGACGCCGGACACGAACTTTTGCTCCGCGAGCCTCATCGATGCGGTTCAGGCGGACGCTGGCGTCTGGGCGTTCGTGGACGAAGGCGGGTGCGCGGCGGATCCAGCGAGCTGCTCGCTCGGGTTCTGTCGGCTCTGCAAGTTCGCAGAGTCGCTCCTGTCGTCCGCGTACAGTTCGTGTCCCGAGCAAGGCTCCGAGAGTCGCTGGCTGCTCTCGTACGCCAGCTCTGCGTGAAACGGAGCGAGGTCTTCAGACAATCGCGACAGGATCAGCGCTGGTGAGGACACCACTCCACTTCCGGAGCAGCATGGGGGACACGAGAAGACTCGGGATCGCACTCGGCAGATAGGTTACGGTTGGTAGAAGCACCAGCGCTAGCAGCGTCGAGGCGGCTCCGATGCATCACGGCAGTCTACGACATACACAAACTCACTCGCGCCGTCAGCCGATGCGGAACGTGTCGCTGGTCGAGACGTTGCGGCGCAGAAGCGCGTTGCGCGGCGGCGAGTTCGTGAGGCTCCGGCGCACGGTGGAGAGGAACTCCGGGTCCACCTCGCTCGACACGATGTCGTACACTTCCTGCGCGAGCGTCTGGCGCGTCTTGCGGATCGCCTCGACCTTGTCGGCGTGCGCCGCGATGCTGAAGAGGAAGTAGACGTTCTCGACGAACGAGCGGCTCTCCTCGAGCACGCGGATGTACGAGTAGAGCAGGAGCGGCAGCCCGACCGCGAGCACGTACGCGTACGGCGAGCCGAGGAAGTGCCACGTCGCGAGGATCAGCAGCAGCCAGTGCACAGGCACCAGAACACTGTTGGGCACGTGAGAGCACGCGAGAGAGGGTCGGGAGGTTCGTTAGACGCCGACTTTGAGAACAGCAAACCAAGTCGACAGGAAGAGAACGTTCGTTAGGAACGTACATGGCCGCGAAGATCTTGAACATGGACTTGGACTCGACGTAGCCGGCGAGGCTGTTGAGCTTGTGCCCTGCGATTCG
>JAASGM010000696.1:0-14527 GCA_023334215.1 Globisporangium cystogenes | reverse complement strand
TCTCAGCTCTCAGCTCTCAGCTCTCTGACAATTGATTAAGTCCACACAAGTGCAGGTCAAACACTTGGACACCTTGGGCACTGGTGGTGCTCCACACGGCGTCATAACTCATGCAAGGTATCACCATACTAGTTGGATCTCCATAAACTGTAGTGGTGTATCACAAAGTGCGTGTATTCGGTAGAAGTGGGAAGCGCGCTGTCTACAACAGCGAGGTGCAAGCGCGAGCATGCTCACAGGCGCCGATAGTCTAGACGAAGCCCGCGATGCGCAGGCCGGTCTCGACAGTGAGACCCAGCGACACGAGCAAACCCAGGTAGCCTGCACCGCACAGTTTGAGCAAGCACGGAACTGTTAGCACCTACCGTAGCAGACTCAAGCAGGATGATCCCACGTACCAAAGCCGCCCTGCATTCTCTTGCTCGGGTCGCCCGTCGAGTAGCCGCGGACGTACGCAACGAATCCCGCGAGGCGGACCAGAGCGGCGCTAGCAGCGATCCCCGGGCGGAACGGGCTGCATATCCACCACATTTAACGTCATGAGCCAAGGAGCTTACTCCACCACCGCTCTCCAGCAGAAACTATGCCCCGCAGCAACGTACGACGAGGTGAAGAGCAGCGCAAGGAACATCGGGATGTTCTCGAGCACGTTCTGGTGCGCGCGCTGCACGCAGTTGAACGCCTTGGCGTTCTTGTCGCTCTTCTCAGCGTACATCTGCGTGTTGTGCATCGCACGGAGGTCATGCAGGAGAGCGGTGAGCGTCGCGTTCAGTGAAGTCAACGCAGCCAACATCAAGCGAGTCGACAAACGCACCTGCGGGTACTCGACGCCGAACTGCTTGCGCGCGGTGCCGACCTTCATGCCAGCCCACAAGTTCACGAACGCCGTGCCGACGACGATGAGAGGGATGTAGCCGTGCGCGGACTGGAGGACGAGCGTGGTGGCCATCGTGGAGAGAGCTGGTGGTGCAGTAGGTGGTGTGCGGTGCGCGGAAGATTTGGTTGTGTGGATCTGCTGGTGGTGGTGACGGCGGCGGTGGCAGTCAACATTTTGTCACCTCCATCTGGGCGTCAACTTGCAACACCGGATTAGTACAGGGCTCCAGCCTTCTAATCGAGTTGCTCTGGCATCTCACGGCATACAAACAATAACATAAGTCTTCTACTCAAGATGTTGATTACGGACCACATCGTGCGGCACTGACTGTACAAAACATGTGGCAATCAGTCCTGCTCGCGATCCAAGCGTAAGTGTTGAGTGCCGTTGAAGTGTCCATCGTTGCCCCAGAGTACATACAGCACAGCCTGTGTTGCTTTATAAAGATCAAACAATCGGTGTCCACGCGATGTCGTCAAGGTCTTGACGACGCGACCTAAAGAGAAAGGTGACGTCAGCTCAACGAGAGCCGCCTCGAACACGTTTAAGCCAGCACTGGTGCGCTAGTAAGTGTCACTGCAGGCGTGCGATACGATGAAGGTCCAGCCATCGCGTCGCCGAGCTCCGGAGCAGCATCACAGACCGACAGAGTCGGCCACCCGAGAACCGACGGCGCCGTCCGTGCGTCGTTACAAGCCAGTCTCTCGACTCCAGCCCGTCTGCAACTGGATCGCGTGGAGGTTCATCTCCGCAATGGTGCTCTCACAGTACCTTAGCGTCGTCTGGAACACCGCCAAGCCCACTGAGCGCATCACGAACGGCGACGACCCCACCTCCGACAGGATGAAGGCGATCGAGGGGAGCAACGACGAACAGTACTCGGACCGCGTCCTCGCATGTGTTACGGAAGGACGACACTACCGCGCCGTCTCGATCAACGCAGCGACGAGGTTGAAACACTGGATGCAGCTCGTCCGACGAGAAGGACTCGAGTGGCCTTCCGAGTGTTCGCTCATCGCCGCCACACTCGAAGCAACCACAGAGTTCTGCGGAGAGCTCGGCTACTCGGTCACCGCGGACGACAACCTGCGGGTGATCAACGGCGTGCAGAACACGACGACGCATTGAGTGCTTCGGTCCCTGCCGGTGCTCACCATGTCCTTCTGGGACAACGGCCAGCTCGCCCGCTACGTGATCCCGGGCTCTGACGGAAGCGCGTGGATGTTCCGCTTGACCGGGAAGTACGAGAACACGGCGTTCCCTGGCTCCCTGATGCTTGGCGTGAACCGATCAAGTCTCCAGCACACGACAGCGCAGTGACTCAAGCGGCCAAGCGGTGTGTGGAGGAACGGGTGGTTCGAAGTCCTGGAAGGCGAGAAATGGTACTCCGACACCATCGTCACGTACCAGCACGCAAGCTTCACGGGGCTCTCGACCCGTTGGTTCGATCCCGCCAAGCGCACAGAGCTCGACTGCGTTCGCGCGCGACTGTAGGTGGCCGTTCGTGGACATCACGTGGGGCTCGAAGCTCAGCATCACGTCAGAGACAGATGGGCTGAGCGCCGTCGAGATCTCGAACGGCAGTCGCTTTGGGCTCTTCTTCGTCGAGTTCTCGAACCTCCGCGTGGTCCGGAACGTCTACGACTGGACGATGCTCGTGTCGAACGCACTGGTTGATGGCCATGTACGCGCTGCAGTATGGGTACGCGATCGGCGAGAGCGCCTGGCACAACGCCGGCATCGGATCGCTCGCCAACTCGAAGAGCTTCAACCTTCCTCCGATCGTGCTGCTGCCGAGACTGAAGGTGACGGTCGCAGCGTTCTGGACAGCGGGGAGCGACTTCGAGGGCGACCAGAAGGCGTTCTCGGACGCCTGGTTCATCGTGTTCCCGGCGATCGTCGAGCTGTGCCTACTGCACTTCAGTCTCGTGAACGTGGCGGCAAAGGTGCTGCGCCGTCGCATCTCGGACGCCGCGTTCGGTCCGACGGTGCTCTTCTTCTGCACCTTGCACCGATGCCGGATGTTCATCGTATAGGCTAGTTGGTTCGGGGTCGACGGACGAGTCCACGCGGTCCCCACTTCGAGCGAAATGGACGCCAGATGAGCGCTCAACAGCTACGAACTGATGCGTCTCGGGTACGTGGTCCACGGCGGATGCCTTCTCGTCTCGATCGAAGACTGGAGATCACTCTCGATCACAGCTTGAGGAGGTTATGAACCGTTACCAGTTCATTTCACGAACGACATCGTTCGGCTGCCATCATGGCGGCCGCGGCGCCTCCGTTCTCTGCCTCGTACGCGCGTGTACTCTCTGCGTGCAGCGCAGGTGGACTGGAAGGATCGGTGCTCTCGTGGGCTCTCGATCGCACTCACAGTTGTCGGTGGATACGGTGGACTGCCTGCACAGCGAGACGATCAAGAAGCTGTCGCGCTACTGCTGCGCTGAGTGCGGCGCGAAGGAACTCTTCCTGTACTGCTGGGTGGGCGGAACAGCGGCGAGCAGCGACCGCGAACGTGATTGAAAGATCGACTCACGCGGTGTCGGTCCTGCTTGCCTGTTGTGTTGCTACGTGTGCGCACGTGTGCGGGTCAACAGAAAGGATGCCGGCACATCCAGGGCATGAAGGTCGGTCTTGCGGCAGGCAGTCGTCACTGCACATCGGCAGCGACTCGATGAGTGGTGGAAGACGCCGATCGTTGTCGGATCTGACGTCCCTGGCCCGAGGCGCTGTGCGCACAGACGTTCTACCTGGAGACGCGCGCAGTGCACCAGGAGCTCGACACGCTGAAAGAGACGATCTACGACCAAGAGCTCCGCCTTCGAGAGCTGGAGGCTGAAGTGGTGCGTCTGCGTTCGAGTCACTGGTGTACACAACGCGAGTGTTCACGAACGACAACGCAGAGAGAGAAGCACCAGAGCCTGCAGTTCCTCTTGGACGAGGTCCGGAGGCTGCCAGTGAGCGCCTCGAGCACTGATACGACGCAGCAGCAGCAGCGCGAGAAGGTGAGGCGTTGGCTGCGGTGCGAGTCCTCGGTAGTCGATCTGACAGCGCATCCGTCTTCTCTTGTACCAGTCTCGACGCTCGCTTCCCGACTGGGCACTTGTCGGCGTCAAGATGATCTGGAGCTCGTTCGATGCGGACCTAGACGGCGAGCTGACCGATCTCGAGTGGCTGCGCCTCAAGGTGCGCTGCGTCTTCCTCTCGCATGCGCGTACGGCTCCATCCTTCTGACAGCGACACATCGAACGGACATGCATGTCAGGACAAGCTGAGCGCTTCGCACAACAACATCGAGAAGCGCCTCAGCGTCGAGTCTCCAGCCAACCCGAACCGGGATCGGAGTCCTCAGGCGCTGCTTTCGCTCTACGAAGGCCGAGGTGGCGCAGCACATCTTCAGAGCGACTTGAAGGCTCTTGGGATCGCCTTCGGTGCGGCGTCGAGCTCTGCGAGGGTGTATCGAGCGCCAGTAACATGCGTGTCGCTCGTGGCGATCAGGATCGGACGAGACGCTCGCGAACTCGATCGCCAAGGGCACCAAGCGGCTCGCGCAGTTCACGATGGAGACGCAGGTGCAGCTGCCGGCGTCCACGATCCCTCGCAAACAACGCACCGACGACATGCGTGTGCCGTGGTCTCCAGGCGCTGCAAGCAGAGTGCTCCAAGCTGCAGAGCGAGGTGCACGAGAAAGCGGTGCGTGTGCTCGCAAGCCTTCAGAGCATGTGCCGTCGCGTTCAGCCGGACTGTCTGATGCAGCGAGCGGCCACGCGCCTGCGCGAAGCGTTCGCGATGACGAAAGCTGCTCTCGACACGAAGGACGCAGAGATCGCTCGGATCGAGCGCGAGCACGAGCAGGCGGACGCGCGCCGTCGCGAGGCGAGCGCGAGAGGTACTGCCGACGGGGTTCAGAGCGCCGATCTGATGGCTGAGCTCATCGGCCGTGCGCTGCTTCAGCGGACGAGGTCTCGCGAAGACTCGGGGCGGCCGAGAAGGAGCTCGGCGCCGCCACGCACGCCGTGATCGACCTGCGCGCGCTGGTGGAAGAGTGCGTCGAGCCTGACGGTCCGCAGAGCTGCTCGTGTGCTGAGCGTGTGTGCCGTGTGTCGCGTGCTGCGCTCGTCCAGCCAAGTCGGCGAGAAGGAGAAGTGGCAGCGCTACTGCTGGGAGCTCGAAGAGCGTCTCCACGACGCGATGCACGCGAGCCAAGCGCAAGAGGTGCGCTGCTGGCGTCGCGTGGGCCTCCGAGTCCCCTTCGTGGCTCACTGCAGTTGACGCGTTGGCGGCCGCTCACCCGCCCAGCGCGACCTGTGGAGGACGCGAGACGCCAAGAAGGAGGAAGCGCGCAAGAACATGCTGCTCTATATGGACACGCAGAGGGGCCGGCGCCACTTCCGCGACGCCGACAGCAGCCAGGAGCTGGCACCGAAGGACGAACCACTCGACTGAGCACTCGAAGACGAACCTGGTAACCTAGAAACCTAGTACACCGACTCGGAGAGCGCGTGGTCGCTCGCGTTGCTCTCGCGCCGGCCGCTGGGGTCCACGACGCTGCTCGCTGGTGCTTCTGCGCTGCTCGCTTCGCCGCTCGGTCGCCGCTCTGGCGGACCGAGCGCCTCCCCGCCCGTCGGGGCAGCGACACCGTCGCCCTGCGTGCCCAGCGAGGCCTGGAGCTGGTGGTCGGTGAGGGTCGCGTTCGGGTCTTCGGCGTCCATGAGCCGCCGCTCGTCCAGCGCTGAGAACGGCGAGTGCATCGACCCGGACGACGCGCTCAGCCGCACGTCGTCCAGCGTCGAGCGCTTGCTGGTCGACGCCGACGCGTCAGCACCGGCCGCAGCGACCGACAGGCAGGAAGCAGCCGCGCACCTCTCGTCCGAGTTGTTCGACGCCGCGGGCCAGCAGACGCCGCTGCTGCCCGTCCGGAGCTGCGCGGGCGTCACCAGTTGGCTCGCGAACGGGATCGTCTCCTGCTCGAGCAGCGTCTGCAGGCGCTCGAGCAGCGCCGTCTCGACCTCCGCACTATGAGCACGAGCACCAGGCGCGTCAGCCGCCCGCCCACTCGCCTCACTCCCTCTCGTCCAGCTGGCGACCCTGCGACGACCAGCACGAACGCACAGCTTCCGGCGCTGCGCCGCCGCCTCCGCGGCCCCGAGGTCCTCCAGCTCGCTCGCCGCCGCCTCGCAGCTCTCGATGCTCTGGATGAGGGGGAACTGCAGCCACCATCGTCAGGACTCGTGCGCTTCTGCAGCCACTGCGTCGATCAAGGGGACCGACCGACCGACCGACCGACCGACCGACCTGCAGGTCCGCGAGCTTCTGGAGGCGCGTCTGGAAGCGCGCGAGCAGCAGCCGCAGGTTGCGCTCCGTCACGCCTCGCGCTTGCTCTGAACAGCTCGAGATCCAGTAGTCAGTTTGGGAGGTCGCGTGACGTGTGCGCGTCACGCCCCTCTGCGCGTCACGTACGCTGCAGCACGAGCAGCGTCGTCGCAGCGGAGCCGCCGCCGCCCGCTGCGCGCAGCCAGTCGCCGATGCGGCGGCGGTCGCGCAGCTGCTCGCGCACGCTCTCCAGCAGCGCGTCCGCCTCGAGCGCCGTTGCCGCCACCTCGTAGAGCAGCGCCGCCTCCGCCCGCGACCGCGCGCTCTGCAGCGCGAACGCCGGCGGCACCGCCAGGAACGCGCCGAGCGACGGCGTCGACAGCTCCGGCGGGGCGAGCGCCGCCGCAGGCGTCAGCGTCAGGCTCGGCGTCAAGTTCGGCGGCGTCGACGTCGCCGCCGTGTGCTGCGGCTGCAGACTCGCGGCGCTCGCCGAGTGACGCAGTGGCGTCGACGCCGACGAGCTGCTGCTGGCGCCCGAGAGCGCGAGGCGCTCGCTCGCAGGTGGCGGCGGCAGCAGCGCGCCGCTGTCGCCGAAGACGCGCTCGGCCGTCCACGCCAGCATCCCAGGAGCTCCTCCGATACTTCGCAACAGGAGGTGGGTTGAAGAACTGAACCCGGGATGCCCTCGGCACCAGAAGAGCCGCTCATGAGCGTGCGCGCGGCGCTGCGAGCGGACGCGCGGCTCGGCGCGCTGCCCCACGTCGCGCAGGCGGTCAGCAGCTTCCTCGACGGCGCGCGGCCGCAGCTCTGGAGCGTGCCGCGCGCGTGCGAGCGGAACCTGCTGGCGCTGCTGCGCCGCCTGGGCCCCGGCTGCCGCCCGGCGGCGTCCACCCGCCGCAGCTCTGGGCCTTCCAGTGCAGCCAGGGGCTCGTCGCCGCCGTGCAGCACGGCAACGTCGCGATGGCCGCGTGGCTGCACGACCGCTGCCCGCGCCTGCTGCCGTTCAGGGCGATGGCCGAGGCGGCGCGGCGCGGGCACCTCCCGATGCTGCGCTGGCTCGCCGAGCGCCACGCCGACGCGCCGTGGCTGCCGGAGCTCATGGACGCAGCGGCGGCCGGCGGCCACCTCGAGACGCTCGCGTGGCTCTTCGCGCACCACCGCGCGCGCTCGCCGGCCGACACCTCGTGCCTCAGCGCGGCTGCGAGCCGACGCGGCCACGGCGCCGTCGCCAAGTGGCTGCTCACGCTGCCTCGCGACGACGGACTCGAGAGCGTGGACGCCGAGCTGCATGACGCGCTCAAGTACGCGGCCTGGCGCGGCGACCTCGAGCTCGTGCAGTGGCTCAGCGCCACGGCGGCGGCCGGCGGCCACCTGCGCGTCGTCGCGTGGCTCCATGCGCAGTTCCCGGCGCAGCGCGCGCCGTCGGCGATGACCAGCGCGGCCGCGCGCGGCAACCTGGCGATGGTCGCGTGGCTGCACGAGCACCGCAGCGAAGGCTGCTCGGAGCGCGCGATGCACTTCGCCGCCACGCGCGGCCACTTCGACGTGCTGCTCTTCCTGCACGCGCACCGGCGCGAGGGCATCAGCGCGGCCACGGACTTCACCGTCGAGCGCTTCCTCGACAACGGCGAGATCGCGCTCTGGCTGCGCGCGCACCACCCGCACGCGCTCGGGCTCACGGCGCTTCGACGCAACTCGCCGCACTTGGCGCCGGTGTTCGCGTACCTGGGGGTCGAGTAGCTTCGTCGCTCGAAGCTGGGAGAGAGGGGGAGAGAGAAGTGAGAGGGAGAGCTGAGCTGAGCTGAGGGGAGCGCACGAACAGAGTTGACGGGCGCCTCGCGAGCGGCTCGAGGCGGCGGCTTAGATGCCCTTGTTGTACGTGAACTTGGTCACGCGCTCGCCGCGCTTGTTCGTGAGGTGGCGGAAGCGCTCCTCCACGTCGTCGGCGGAGATCGAGCCGGTCTGCGGGAAGAGCGCGACGGCCGCCGGCAGCGCCCCCCAGAGGCACAGCGTCAGCACGACTGGCGCAGCCAGCCAGGCGCCCGTCAGTTGAGCGCACGATGGACGACGACCAGCAGCAGCAGCACATGGGCGACGAGCGTACCGAGCTCCGTGGCGAGGCGAGGGTACTTGGCCTTGGGCATGAGCTTCGCCTTGTTCAGACCCTCGTACAGGTACGGCGGCAGCAGCAGGACTGCGAGAGAGAGAGAGAGAGAGAGAGAGCGAGTGACGCACGCGTCGTTAGCCACACACCCGCCGCCGCCAGCACAGTCAAGCGAGCGACAACGCACTCGGCATCGGCAGCGCCACGCGGGTGAGCGCCACCTGCGTGAGCGACTGGCGGCCGGCGGCCACCGACCGCCCGCGCACTTCGCCGTCGTCATCGATGATGTCGATGCCCTCGCTGCCGTCCACCACCGTCGTCAGTTCCGCGGTCGTCGTCAGCTCACGCGCGAGACGAGCAACAACGGGCGGCGTACGTGTACTCGTTGAAGCGCATCGAGACGGCGTTGAACGCGCCGGCGCTCGCGACCGCGACGAACGGCACCGTCTGCGCAGCAGCAGCAGCAGCCACGTGAGCCGAGCCGACGGCCAAGCCGACAACGAGGAAGCTGCGGCCGCCGCACCTTGCGGAGCGCCGAGCGCACGCCCGGAGAGAGTGACTTGGCGGTCTCCACGGCGCGGCCGAGCCCGACCGCCGTCACGCACGACACGACCGACGCCGTCACGTACGACTCTGCGCGCGACAGGCGCCACCCACGTCAGCCACTTCTTGTAGGCGCCCACTCCCAGCGCGTCAGCTACGCACTCAGGATGGCCGCGTTGTCCTGCGCGCTGCTCGCGTTGCGGTTCGCGTAGTTGAAGCCGGCGTTGTAGCTCTGGTTGATCCACTGCCAGAAGACCGTGTTGACGAGCTGCCCGTGACGCGCCACGCGTCAGTGAGCCGATCGTCCGCCGCCTGCTGCTACAGAACAAATGGTCGCCGTGGCTACCGTCGGCGGCGCGAGGATCATGCCGGCGCAGATCGGGATGTTCACCGGCACGAACGCCGAGAGGCGGAAGTAGAGCGGCAGCGTCTCACCCGTCTGCGGGTGCACTGCCGACTCGTACACTGCGCAGCCTCGTAGTCAGAACGGCCGTCTCGGAGGAACCCGCAGCAGCCGCGCGGCCACGCACCGCGACGCGCGCGCCAGAGCTCCGCGTCGCTCACGTCCGCGCGCGTGATGGCGCCGCTGCGGAAGCTCGCGAGCGTGTCGGTGGCGCGCTGGATCTCGTCCGCCGTCAGCAGCAGCGCGCTTCCGTCGAGCGGCGTGCAGACAAACGCTCTGCTGAGTCCCTCGTAGCGCAGCAGCAGAAGCGCTGGGAGGAGGGAGGGTCGAGGACGCACCTGGGGGACACGAGCTCGACGAACTGGCGCCAACGGCCGTAGTACGTGGACTGGTCGTACTTGGGCGCGTCTGAGGCGCCGGAGAGGAAGGAAGAAGACGAGGCACGTGAGCCGCGGTCGTGTACTATGGGAGATACAGAGGGAGGGAGCCACGCACCGATCGTGAAGGGCGGGACGCTGGTGGCCATGATGCTCCTCGTGCTTGGTCGCTGGATGATCTGCGACTGGCGTAATTCGTCGCACGAGCGACCTAAAACCCCCGATGTTTTAGTCAACTTCAAGATGACTGATTGGTAGGTGAGCTAAAATGAACCTGCCTTTCATCGCGCCTTATAAAATAACTGTCCGCTTCGGGTATACAAATTGCAAGATAGCTGGAATAGTTGACAACCAAAGCGCCATTGATCACCGAAACAGCAGCCACTCAGGCCTCCGAGCAGCATGGCAGCACCGCCGCTGGACCTCGCGACCGTGGCGCTCGCGCTCACCCGCGACGGACGCGACGCTGGCGCCCGCGCGCTCGTCGCCGCGCTCCCCCACGCACTCGCGCTCATCACGCGCTGCCTCGCGGCCGCGGAGCCGCACGTGCTCTGGAGTCTCCCGCGCGCGTGCGAGAAGAACCTGCTGACGGTGCTGCCGCGCATCGCCGCCCGGCTCATGCCGTTGCCATCATCGCCTGGTCACGACAGCGGTGCTTCCAGCGACGGCGACGACAAGCGCGCCGCGGCCGAGAGAGATGCGCACCTCTGGGCGTTCCAGTGCGGCCGCGGCCTCGTCTTCGCGGTGCGCAACGACAGCCTCGCGATGGTCGAGTGGCTGCACGCCCACTGCGCGCAGCTCGTGCCGTACGCCGCGATGGTCGAGGCCGCGCGCGACGGCAACACGAGGATGCTCGAGTGGCTCTCGGCGCGCCACGCGCTGGCGCCGTGGGTCCCGCAGCTGATGGCGGCGGCGGCCTCCGCTGGACGCACCGACATGCTCCAGTGGCTGCACGACCACCCGAAGAACGTCGGGTGCACCCGCGACGCCGCATCGGCGGCGGCGTTCGGCGGCCACCTCGAGGCGTTCGAGTGGCTCGACGAGCACTACGGCGGCGAGGCTGGCGCGCCGCTGAGCGACGTCATCAACGCCATCCGCAAGGGCCACATCGACTTCGCCAAGTTCCTCTTCGAGAACAAGAAGTGGTCGAACCATCACGTCTCGGCGGGGCTGCAGTGCGCTGCCGAGCGCGGGAACCTCGAGATGACGGCGTGGATCTGGACCGAGTCGCCGACGCCGTTCTCGGACGCCACGGCGCAGTCCGTGGTGAACGCGGCCGCGCACGGCGGCCACGCGCCGATCGTGCGGTGGTTCCACGAGCGCCGCTCGGGCGCTTTCTCGCCCGTGGCCATGGACAGAGCGGCCCAGAACGGGAACCTCGAGCTGGTGCAGTGGCTCCACGCGAACCGATCAGAAGGATGCACCACGAGCGCGCTGGACGATGCCGCGGCAGGAGGGCACCTCGAGGTTGTGAGGTGGCTGAGCGCGAACCGCACCGAAGGGTCCACCTCGCGAGCGATGGACAGCGCGGCTCGGAACGGACACCTCGAGGTTGTCCGGTACCTTCACGTGAACCGGGTGGAAGGATGCACCACGAGAGCGATGGACGACGCAGCTGCCGGAGGACATCTCGAGCTCGTCAAGTGGCTGCACACTCACCGCGGCGAAGGATGCACGACGCGGGCGATGGATGACGCGGCGCGCGGCGGGTACTTGGGCGTCGTGGCGTGGCTGCACGCGAACCGAGAGGAAGGGTGCACCACCAGAGCGATGGACGATGCGGCGCGAGCAGGGCAGCTCGAGGTCGTGAAGTGGCTCGACGCGAACCGCAGCGAAGGGTGTACGACGCGGGCGATGGAGTCGGCGGCGAAAGGCGGGCACCTCGAGACGCTCAAGTGGCTCTGTGCGAACCGCAGCGAAGGGTGCACGCCGCAGGCGATGATCGACGCGGCGGTGTTCGGCCGCCTCGAGGTGGTCAAGTGGTTCTACGAGATCCGAACGGAGGTGCGCACGGAGGCCACGCGGCACCGCGTATCCCCGGTGCTCCGAGTCCGGTGGCTTCGAGAGACCCGCGCGCAGCAAGAGAGCTCGTTCGCGTCGGCATTGCTCGCGGCGACCGAGAACGGGCATCTCGAGATCGTGCGGTGGCTCTGCGGGAGACGCACACAGCGCGGGCTGGACCCTCTGCTGTACACGGCCGCCGTGACGCACGGCCACTTTGAGATCTTGCTTTACCTCCACTCTGTGTGCAGCGAGGACTTCCCGGTGACACTGCTGAGCTTGATCCCGCTCGTGGACGTGACGCTCTCGAACTTGGAGATGGCGCGGTGGATGCACGCGACGTACCCGGGGACCGTCGACATCGCGCGCGCGAAGCTGACACAGCACAGCGCGCTCTCGGCCGTGCTCGACTACGTCCTCGAACTCGCTCCTCGAACAGCTGCAGTGAGAGCGTAGACCACCACTATGGTACTCGGATCAATAATGTCGTTGCGTCCTCACGTGCAACTAACTCCCAGGAGGTCCTGGGAGGTCTCCGACCTGACTCTGCACTTGCTTACCACCAACCAATAAATTGGTCGGATGATGAGCAAGAGGCAGAAAGTGACAGCCATGGACGACCACGACAGCGCCGCCGCTCCGCCTGCTGCTGCTGCGGATGGCGCGTTCGACCCAGCGAGCGTGCGCGACCTGGAGGCGCTGGCGCTCGCAGCGCCGCACGTGGACGCGTCGCGGCTGCTCGCGATCATCCAGGAGCTGCGCCAGACCGCCGGCGCGAGTACGTCCCGAGTCTGCCGACCTGCTGCCGATCTGCTGCTGCTGCTGACCGATCGGTGACGGGCGACTGATGCTTCGTGTGTCTGTGGGATCGCAGAGGCGGTGAACACGGCGATCGCCAAGGTGATGCGGGAGGACCCGAGCCAGCCGAAGAGTGCGCCGCAGCAGCACGAGAAGGTGAAGAAGCCCAAGCCGGCGAAGAAGAGCCGCGGCCGCGAGTTCCTCATGAGCAACTACCGCTCGCGCGCGCTCGTGGTCAAGTTCCTGTACATCGGCGAGCGCTTCGCGGGCTTCGCGCGCCAGGACCACATGGAGGACACGGTCGAGCGGTACCTCATCGACGCGCTCGTGCGCACCAAGCTCATCGAGGGCGACATCGAGCAGGCCAACTACTCGCGCTGCGGGCGCACGGACCGCGGCGTGAGCGCCTTCGGGCAGGTCATCGGCGTCACCGTGCGCTCGAACCTGCCGGTGAACGCCGAGCTCGTGGACCACGCGACGCTCGACGACGTGCGGCCCGGCGCCAAGTTCCGCGTCCGGCTGCCGTCGGGCGACCTCAAGACGATCTCCGAGGTGGACTACCCGACGCACATCAACCGCGCGCTGCCGCCAGACATCCGCGTGTACTCGGTCGTCGCGGCGCCGGCGCCCGAGTTCAGCGCGCGCTTCGACTGCAAGGCGCGCATGTACCGCTACTTCTTCCTCAAGAAGGACCTGGACATCGCCCGCATGCGCGCCGCGGCGCAGCAGCTCGTGGGCAAGCACGACTACCGCAACTTCTGCCGCATCGACACGAACGTGCACACGTTCGAGCGCCGCGTCATGTCGTTCGAGGTCGTGGCGTGCGAGGACCAGGTCGCGGCGGATCCGCAGCAGCAGATGTACCGGTGCGAGGTGTACGGCCGCGCGTTCCTGTGGCACCAAGTGCGCTGCATGGTGCAGGTGCTCTTCCTGGTCGCGTCCGGGAAGGAGGAGCCGGACTTGATCGAGCGCCTGCTGGACATCGAGCAGACGCCGCGCAAGCCGCAGTACGACATGGCGTCCGACAGCCCACTGGTGCTGCACGACTGCTTCTTCGACAACCTGCAGCTCGAGTACGTGCGCTACGCTTGCGTCGCTGTTGCTGCTGTGCTGCTGCTCTCTCTCTCTCTCTTGCGTGTCGTTGCTGTGACTGACCAACTGACTGGACGTGGCTGTCGCGCGTAGCTACTCGCCACTGGCGCTGCACCAGGTGCACGACCAGCTGACGCTCATGTGGGAGCAGCACTGCATCCAGGGAGCGATCCTGCGCAGCAATTTGGACGCGATCGGAGAGTTCCCGGTCACGTTCGAGCACGTGACGGGCGAGCTGGACCACTACTCGCCGACGCTCGGGGAGCTGCTCACGAAGCAGGGGTTGGGACCCAGCGCCACCGCCGCCGCAGCAGCGACGACCAGCGGAGAGGAGCAGGAGGGGAAGCAAGCAGCGCCGCAGTTGTTCGCGTGGAAGCACGTGCCTCCGCTGCTCCCGCTCGCGAGTCGCCGCCGGAACATCCCGCTGCTGACGCGCGACACGGGCGACTCGGTGGACGAGAAGAAGACCAAGATCCAGGCGCGCAAGCGCCGCCGGCGCGAGGTCGAGGAGGAGGCCGCCGTCGCTGCCACGAGAGCTGGCCACACAGCAGCAGCAGGAGCGACTGATGCGGAAGGAGGAGACGAGGCGCTTTCTTCGTCAAAGGGACCGAGCGCGGAAGGCGCTGCGTCGACCGCGGAAGAGGAGCGCGGCGGCTCTTAAGGAGGCGGTCAGCAGCTCCTCCTCCTCCTCCTCCACGTCGGACCATCGAGCGACTGTGAGTGAGGTGGGAGAAGACAGGACGCTCCCTCCGCCATTGACTCAAGCGCCACGTTGCCGCCCATGCAGCACGCCAGAGCTAAAGGTGGCAGCCAATAGAGAAGCGTATCCTATCTTCCTCCTCCCTCCCAACTTCAACTTCGTTCTGACTAGCGAACGAGTCAGACAGAGGCAACGAGTGGCTCACAAGCCACCGACAGGCAGACAGAAGAGCACGTGTCGAACTCGGTGGTAAATACTGTTTGCTTGGTGGGCTATGGTACAAGTCGGGTGTGTGTAGTATGTAGTGTGGTGCTGCGTT
>JAASGM010000695.1:0-14551 GCA_023334215.1 Globisporangium cystogenes | reverse complement strand
TAAACCCTACAACCATAAACCCTACAACCATAAACCATAAACCATAAACCATAAACCATAAACCATAAACCATAAACCATAAACCATAAACCGGCCGCAACGAGCCAAAGGCGGGGTTGATAACCGCCAATTTGTTTGTATTTGGTTTTCGACAAATCACGAAATGGAAACATCATGTCAGTGAGTTGGTACTCACTGGCAATCTTTTCCTGATTATTCCAGTTCGCCAATACGCACTGGTAATCTCGCTCTGATTGTTCCTGCCGATGTCGGCTGGAACAACACGCCACCAGGTGGAGACCGTGGTGACGTTGGAACACATTTGACACGCTGCCACGTGCTCGCACGCTCAGTGCTCACCACAATCGTGCCGTGTTTATCGGCAGTACTGCCACCCGCGCACGTTTACTGCCTTTCACAAGCCATTCTCTCATTTATCATCTCGACAGCACACAACCACCAAAGCGCTACAGCAACACAACGATGTCGACTGCCGCCGTGAACAACAACAACTCCCGCCTCCTCGTCACCGGCGCGTCCGGGCAGCTCGGGCAGCGCATACTGCACCACCTCCTTTACACGCTCAAGGTCGAGCCGAGCCGCGTCGTGGCTGGTTCGCGCAATCCCGACAAGCTGAAGAGCTTCGCAGACCTTGGCGTGCAGACACCTCACTTGGACTTCGCGGACGCCGCGAGCGTGGAGGCTGCTGCCAAGGGCGTTCACCGCGCACTCTTGATCAGCAGCTTCGACCTGTTCGGCCGCCGCGAGCAGCACCGAACCGCTGTGGTCGCGCTCGCCGCTGCCGGCGTCAAGCACGTCGCGTACACTTCGCTCCAGGAGACCGACACGAGCGTCGCTCTCGTGGCGGGCGACCACCACGATACGGAGAGCGCTATCCGCAAGAACACCACGTTCGCCGGCTACACCTTCCTGCGCAACGGAATGTACTATGAGAACGCTATCCCCAGCATCACCGGCGCGAGCAAGAGCGGGCAGTGGTTCAGCGCCGCCAAAGACGGCAAGCTTGCCGCGCTAGCCCGCGACGACCTCGCACGCGCTGCCGCGCACGCTCTCGTGGCGAACAACGACTCGGAGAAGAAGGTTTACGAGCTGACGGGGTCGGAGGCACTCACGATCGACGAGATCGCTGCGCAGGTGAGCAACGCGATCGGTAAGCCCATTCAAGTCGTCCACGTGTCTGTCGATTCGCTCGCGCAAGGCATCGCCGCGGCCACCGGACTGCCGGAGAACGTCGCGACGATCTTCGCGTCGTTCGACACGAACACGCTCGAGGGATACAGCAACGTCGCCCCCGGGAACCACTACAAGGAGCTCACAGGCGTGGACCCGACGTCGCACGAGAATTGGCTTGCGGACAATAAGGAATTCCTGTCGTCGCTGTAGGCCCGTAGGTGTTACCACGCCGAGAGAGCAAGAGGAGAGAACAAGCAAGGAGGCAATCTGTAGCAAGAGCGATCTATTGCAGATAAGGTGCTTGTTCAATACAGTGTGGTGTGGTGTGGCCATCTCGGAACAGGAATGCTTCGACGAGCTCACTTTCCGTAGTGACAAAATCAAGTACCGCCAAAATAAACACTGGGTGTTCATCACTGCGTGAACTCGAAAAGTTCACCACATGCCGCTCGACCTCATGCTCGCGTCAGGTCTTCGTGGCCTCAAGAACCTCGCCTCGACCGCTGCTAGTGCGCCTCCAGACCAGTCGCAGACAGCGCAAGATGGGCTCGACTGCCGGTGCAGTCCACCATCAGCCTGGGATATCAGCGCCTCGCCACTGCCGGAACACAACCAGGATTCGGATCGCGTCGCGCAGACCTCGACGCCCGAGTCCGTGCACGTGCGAAGCGTCAGCTTGCAGAAACCAAGAGCGTCGCTGACCCGTGCCTCGTGTGTCGACGAGAGCGACGACGATGGCGACTACGAAATTGATGCTTGCGATGGCAGTAGGGATGACGATGGCGACGCCGAAGACTCGACAGAATACGACATCCGCTTCGAGTGCAGCACACACGGCGACCCCGGGTCGGAAGGCGAGAGGTATCAATGTGGCAGGGCCACAGTCGACGACATATCCCTTCCAATGGCGAGTGATGCCGACGCTCTCACCACTGCGCTCGGCAGGGCCTTCGTGAGGAAGCGCGCGAAGCTTGATCAAGCGCACGATTGCTGTGACAGGTGCAAGAGCAATCTGAACGGGAAGCTTATCATCGGCTGCGGTTTCTGCTCCTTCCGGCGTCACTTGTACTGCTTCACGCCGCCGCTGAAGCAGCACCCAGCATTTCTGGAGCAAGTTCACGTCACCGCGCTCGGAACCAAAGTGCGAGCTCGTCCGACCACCGATGCAATCACAAACTGGGCATGCGATGCTTGCCGCCAGCGTGGACATTCAAGTCAACTGCTTGGGCAGGTGTGCGACTTGCGGAGGAGCCACGAACGCACGGGTCGCCGTCGAGCACTGATCAAGAAGCACGGTTGTCGAGAGCGACCAGAACATGACATCCGACACCAGAACATCGTCTGTGTTCCAGAAGTCTCGGCTCGTCCTGCTCGCAGCAGTGATCACGAGGCGCCGAAAGATCTCAGTCCGGTTCAAGAGCAGTGGCGTGTCGGCGATGTACATCAGTTCGATTGGTTCGCTTTTCGGGCCGAGAAGGTCAAGCGCATCGCTCTCCAGATCAACACCGACGGCATTTCGTCAGATGAGCTCGTCTACTACTCGAAGCCATTCGTCGACATGAAGAGAACGGTGCTAGACTGGATGGACCGCGTCAAGCAGAAGAAGCAACTGGAGCGCAGCCGATTTCAACGCGAGATCAAAAAGCGACCGCCTCCAAAGCGCGACGTCATGCATCGACTGACAGAAGCAGAGCAAGAGCAACTGGCGCGGGCACTCTTGAGCCGGCGGCTTACTGCGCACGACGAAAGGCGGCTGTTCGATGACACACTGACCTACCACTTCGACATATCGGCGAGCAGGATTCGTCGTCTCCGTGAAGCACGAGCCAGCGTGACTTCGTCAACTCCCGCCGTTGCAGATGACGCGGACAGTGTAGCGCGGATTCTTTCCGAGCTTGCGGAAGCTGTTTGCATGGACCTCGATGATGTGGATGCTCGGAGTTTGGCGCTCACCAATTCAGCAGACCCGGCACTCAACACGTCACAAGTGAAGTGGGCTGCGATCATCGTCCAGTCCGCAGTTATCCGCAAAGCCTACACGGCGAAACAGAGAGTTCGCGCACAACATCTCCAGATCGCGCTTGTCGAAGATCAGAGGATTCGCAAAGCGATTGCTCGCGGATCACTCCGAGTTCTCCGATTGTGTGTGATGTTCACCATGCTTTCGGTCAGGAACCTGCGCAACGCTCAAATGAAGAAGCTCCTTCTGCAGACACTCCAGGAAGCATCCGAAGACGCAAAAGTTGCAGATGCGACTGAAGACGAAGCGGATAGACGAGAAAAACTTGCGGAGAAGCGCATCCAGCGGTTCTTCATGCAACGAGTTCGCCGCTACGTCTTCTTGAAGAAGAAGGTGATGAGCCGGCGCATTCGACTCTGGTGGAGACGGAGACGCGTCCTCTGGAAATGGCGCGATACGGCGATAGCGCTCCGAGATCGACGGCGCAGCCGCGCGAGCCAAGCGATTCAAGTTGCGTATCGCCGATATCGTGCTAAGAAGGTGTTCCAAGAGATACTGGAAAAGCACGCGGTGCGCAGAGTCAAGCTGTTTCTCCGGTCATGGTTGATGTCGCGCGTTATCAATAAGGAGAAGGTTCGGGTGGAGATCTACACGATCGCCGCGTCAATCGGAGTGATTTCAGATGAGTCGCTGCCGGAGCTGGCGCACGCGACCCTCGACAAGATTTTGTGCGCGCTGGGTATGGGGCTCTACATCGCTGGAGACTTCTGGAACGCGGCGTCCGTGCTTGACCGCGTGCGCAAGCTCAACAGCTCGAGTTTCAACTGGGAGGCTCAGCTTGCTCTCGCATATTCCCACCACATGACATGGTACTCCTCCTACGACAGATACAACCTCCAGACCGCGTACGACACGTACTGCATCGTGCTGAACGACATTTCCCAGCGGGCAGGGAAGGCTGGGATGTCTGATGTCGACCCGTTCATTCTTCAGGACACCGCGATCGTGATGATGCAGCTCGAGAACTTTGGGGGCTCGTTGAGACTGCTGGCGAGTCTCATCCAGTTCTTCGTACAAAGCGAGAGCTTTCCTCTTTGGCTTCTGCTCGCAGCGGTGCAGCTTCAGCAGCGAGGCGAGTGGAAGCAAAGCGTCGAGTACCTCACGTACCTGCAGGACATACCGCCCAGCCCGTATCTGGAGCGCGACATACTCTGTCTTTGCGCCATCAGCTTGGAGCACCAGAAAAGAGATGCGGGTACTCGCGTCGCGAGTCGCGAGGCGTGGAGTGCTGCACATCGACAGTGGAACTTGGAGCAGAAGGAGAAACTCGTACTGCAGAACGAGAGCGCTGGAAGCAACCCGTGGAGTCGGTCTGGCGAGGACGTAGTCTCATCCAAGACACTGGCGCACGGGACACTTTGGAAGTGGGCAGTACTCAACGACTTTGCTCAGCGCGCCATCGCTCAAGGACACTACCTCCTTGCCTGCCGCCTGATACTGCATATGCTGGAGATTCGACCCGAATACAACGACGACACGGAGGAAGATCGGAGTGAACGAGCGGCGGTGTGGTGGACCCTCGCAGACGTGTTTCGCCACCTTGGACACATCGATCTTTACGTTGATGCGACCATGCGAAGTCACCAATCCGTCGAAGCTAGTGCTTTCAGCGACGACCAGGAGAGGATCACGGAGTGGAGACGCGAAGCCGAAGCCCAAGCTCGAAGTTTCATCAGTGACACCGAGACGATACCGACAATCGAGTTCACGCGCAAGCTGCGAGCGCAATACTGTACGCGCAGCAGGGGCTGACAACGTACGAATGCAGCGCTTGTCATAGCAGATAGCACACATGACGGTAGCGAGAGGCCATCGAGCTGCACTTCTCTCTGTCCTTCTTACTCGAAATCTGCTCGCACCGAGATCCAGGAGCGTCCAACCAGCCAGCATGCTCGAGATGCCAGCCAGGCTGTGGGATGGTGCCGCGAATCCGCGAGAATCCTCAGATTGACTTCGCTCCTTCAGAGTCTGAGGTTCAGACCATCGGTATGCAAGTGTCGTCCCTTCGAATAAGCTCGCTGAAGTGTGTTGGTGTCTCGCCTGTGCCAGTGCCGCAATCCGTCTGCAAGGACGAAGGTTCTAAGGAACCTTTGACCGCCTTCGTTGTCGTTTGTCGTCTGCTGCTTGATTACCAATGTGGCTGCAAATCCCCCGCGTTGAGTCCTCATCTCGATTCCAGGTGGTGCTGCATACGACAATGTGGGACGTTGGTCCGCGCAAGCACCAGAGCGGCCAGAGTTGCCTGCCACCCGTATCTCCGGGCTCGCGACGCCCTTGCGCGCTGTCTGTCTGTGAAGACTGCGCCGTGCCGACTAAGGTTTCTCCCCATCTTCTTGCCGCTGACTCGACTCGGCAGAAGCCGAGTGCGTTGCAGAGCTGGTCTGGTGTCGCACCGCACACAGCGCGAGAAGCTACCGCGCCTGCCTCTCTTCGCCTCGCGACTTCTTCTCCGAGAGGAGTGCCCGTGTCAGCAACCTGCGTTGGCTGCCAAGCTTCCAAGCAGCACATTGCACCAAGCGCGACTCGCGCTGCGCTTGGACGGCTTGAGAGAGCTGTCTGGGCTGGCCCAGCACTTTCGTTTTGGTGGTCTGAGTCTCTTCTTGATCACGATGTGGATTTTCCGGGCAGAGAAGAGGAGGATGAACATGCGCAACCCGGGCCCATCCGCTGGTAAACACGCTGACGAAACACGTCGTACGTTCGTCGGAGCAGCAGCAGCACCGTCAAAACGAGCGACTCAGATCCAGTACAGGCGTCGCCTGTGCGTTTGACACATTCCACGCCGCCACACCAGCAAATCGCCAGGCTGCACTTTACCACCTCACTTGCTGCTCGCGGTGCGCTTACTCAATCACCGCGCTTACGAGCCCAAGCTGCGTCTGTGCGGTCTGTCCGTCCCCAGCAGGAGCATTTCGCTCCGCTCGCTCGCTCGTGCGTTCGTCCTGCTCGTTTGCCTCGCTCGTCCGCACTTGCTTGCTTGCCATCAGGTCGAATCCGATCGGAGGGCTCTCGAAAGCGCTCATTCCCCGATCGGCCCTCTACTCCGCAAAGCGAACTCTCTCCAGCCACGATGAAGACCACCGCCACCATCTTCGCCCTCGGCGCTGTGCTCGCCATCTCGAAGATCGACGCCAGACCGACGTTCCCCGCGCTGATCCCGAACGGCGCGAAAGTCGCCGGTGTGACTGCGCTCGGCCACAAGAACAGTGTGGGTGGCGGCGCGCTCAACGCCTTCGGCACGGGCTTTGCCGGCGCCGATACGACGTGGACCAAGGAGTTTTGCCAGGCCGACTCGGATGGCGATGGCCAGACGAACGGCCAGGAGCTCGGCGACCCGTGCTGCGCGTGGGTGGTAGGTTCGAACGAGAAGGTGCTGTGGACGACTGGTGTCTCGCACCCGGGCGACGCCACCAAGAAGTCGGACCCGTCGCTCTGGGCGAGCGTCTCTTGCAGCGGCTCGGCTTCCTCCAACTCGAGCGCGACCACGGCGGCGCCGAGCGCCACGAAGGCCACTACGACGACGACGTCCCCGAGCGCTTCCAGCTCGAGCAGCTCGACTCCGACGCCGACTCCGACTTCGGCCGCTGTGTCGACCTCGTCGATGGCCGCGGTGTCGGTTACTGCTGTCACGGTGGTCGCTGCGCTCTTCGCGTAAGGTCTCGACAACTTCCTGGCTAGACCTTGTTTCCTAATCCACGATAATGCTATCCACTGCTTGTTTCTACTGACTAGGCCTCGTTCCTCTGCATTCTCTGCTGTTCCTGTCTCGCTTTCTCTCTCCACTACGAGTGTACCGGGTGCGTCACGTACTCCCAGTCCCACTTGTTACGGCGCAGCTCGACTGTCGGCCAGTAGTGGTAATCCGTCTTCAGCGTGAACACCTTCGGCTTCGTGTTGATCGCGATCGTCTTGAGGCGCACCGAGTCACCATTGCGGAGCTTCTTCACCACGTTCAGAAACTCGTCGAGCGTAGTCGTGGGCTCGCCGTTCACCTCCACAATCCAGATTGTGGCGCGCAGACCGAACTTGTGCGCAGGGGAGCCGTAGCACCAGCGAGAGCAGTACACACCGCCCCCTTCTTCCGGGATGTACCCGAGCGTCGCGACCGAGTAGTGCGGCTCCTGCACGACCAGCCCGGCCCACACTACGACGCGGTTCGTTCCCATAGCAGGAAGCTGGTTTGTCTCGACAGAGACGCGCATCTCTTCCTGGTTGCGAAGCACGAGCAGGTCCAGCTTCGTCTTGTCCTTCACAGCCGACTCGACGTCAGCATCGCGAACCACCACTTGCCCGTCGACCTCGAGAAGAAGATCCCCGCTCTCCAGCTTCTTCGCGCAGTCTGTCCCCGCGGCGCTGCGCTTGATGCCAAGAATCTGACGCTTGTCATCGTAGCAGCGCTCCAGCTTCTGAATCCACTCATCCGACAGCCCAAGTCCGGCTCGAGCTTTTGACAGCGAGTACGTGAGCAGCTGTACCGGAAGAATGTTCACATACGGAGGAATCTGTCCGCGGCCACTGCGAAGTGCGTCGACCACGGGTCGCACGACACTGATCGGGAGACCGCGGAACACCTCCTTTCGTCCTGTGGCGTCTTGGTAGCTGAAAGACAGCCACAACGCGTTCACGCCGCCCAGCTCGTCCATGAACACACCTCCGACGGACTTCGTCGTGCGGTCGAAGTGCAGCACCTCCACGTTCGACGCCTTGTATCTCGGTGGCTGAAAGTCGCGGAACACGAGCCGGTCAATCTTGGTCACCACCGACTTCATCGTCACCACCGTCCAGTTGCTGCTGAGACCGATGTAGTCCACGCTCTCCCCCACCTCGAGTGCTTTCTCTGCAAGCGTCACGCTCGCAAGATGCGAAGCCACAGCTCCGAGCTGACTCGGGTCATACTTGACGACCGAGAAGTTATGAACCGGGTGCACGAAGACAACCTTCGCGGGCACTTCGACGGATGCAGCAATCGTCACGAGCACGTCCCCGAGCGCGATCGGCACCGTGTTCTGGTCCACCAACACGAAGCCCTGCTCCGCGTCGATAACGAGCCCCATGCCGTGGTAACTTGAGCTCGAGATCCCGTCGATCATGTACGGAATGTCGAACGAAACCATCACGAGCGACTGCAACAGACGTTTGCCCAGTTTACTGCCGCCCGGGAAACTCAGCGGCGCCGGCGCGAACGACGGAATCGGCACAACTACAGGAGACTCGGGAGCTGACACGTTCGCGCATATGTCCGAGTACCACAGCCCGTCGCGGTCGTTGCGAGTGGATATCTGCATCGGAAACCACAGTCGATCCATCATGATGAACGCCGTGCGCACGCGGTGGCGGTCGCGGATCATGAAGTAGCGCAGCACGGTTCGGTAGCCATTCGGCAGCGCGGCGAGCACGCGCACGAAGTCGTCCAGCGTCGGCGTCGGTTTCCCGTCCACAGCCGTGATGATGCAGGGCTGCGTCAAATGCGCCTTCATGAACATGTGCCCAGCTTGCGCCAAGTACACTCCGCCCACTGGCAGCGACGCGTTCCGTGCTTGCTGGTATGACAGTGAGTGGACGATGCTGCCGCCGACCTCGAGGTAACGGTGCGGTGTGATCTCGTGCAGGTCTCCGACAGACACCTGCACTACGTGCGTCGCTCCGCCTCGTTGAACCTCCACCTCGACACTTCCGCCGACATGCGAGTCGAGATACTCCTCGATGTTCAGGAACGCTGTCTCGACCTTCCCGGCAAACTTGATCAAGACGTCTCCAGCCTGAAGCTTCTCGTGCGCGGGTCCGTCTTGAATCACCTGGTCCACAACCAGCATGCCAGTTTCGGCGGGGAAGCTCTCGCGCACGACAGCCTCTGTGTCGGCTGGCAGTCCGAGACGGCGCACCTCGTCGAACGCTGTGTGCCGGAAGATCGTCTGCATCGTCCCACGCGGTACCTCGAAGTCGCTCTGGATCAGGCGCAGCGCGCGCACGACTCGGTCGAGTGGGAGGTAGAAGGACGACGCTGCTTTCTTGGCGCCACCGGCGTTCAGCGCGATCGCGCAGCCGTCAATGTCGAGCACCGGCGAACCACTCGAACCGCCCGACGTGCTGCTAGCAGCAGCGTAGTAGAACGTGTTGAAGTCGTTGTATGTGTTGGAGCCGTAAGACGGCGCGTCGCGGTCCAGCTTCGCGAGGATGCCCGGGAGGATCGAGAGTTTCTCGCCTGCATCGTTGCCGACCACGCGGATCTCCACGCCGACTGCAGGAGCAGCCCTAGTCAGCAACTTCTCTCACGTCAGACGAGAGCACCAGAGCGCAGGCGCACCTTTCGCGCCCTCGGGCTTGAGCGGGATCTCGTGTAGACTGAGGAACTTGACTTTGCTCGGGTCGAAGCGAAAGAAGCCGAAGTCGTGCACGGGGTCACTGTCGCACATACAACAACGCGCACGATTGGTTCACGCGAGCGGTGATCTGGCGCCTCAACGTGCGGAAGCGCAGGCGCGCGCACCGGTAAATGGGCACGAGGTCCACCTCCTCCTTGTTGAGGAAGATGGCGTCGGCGACCACGGGGCCGGGCGTGACGACGTGGCGGTTCGTGAGGATGATGCCGCGCCGCTGGTCCACGACAAAGCCCGTGGCGACGCTGAAGGACGCGCCGTTGCCGTCGAACGCGCGCACGCTCAGTAACCGGATGCTCACGATCGCGCGGATGCAGCGGTCGAGGCTCGCGAGCCAGCGCTTCGACTCGGCGCCACCGCCGCCGCCGCTGCTGGCGGCCGCCGCCAGCTCCGTGCCGCCGAGTTCCTCGCTCTGCTCCGCGTCCAGCGACGGCGGCGGCAGCTCGAAGTCGTCGAGGTCGTCGTGCTGTGCGTCCATGGGGGGAAGAATGGCGGTGGGGAGGAAGGGAAGGGAGAAGGTGGCGCGTGCCGCTTGTCGCTTCAGAATCGCACTGGCATACTTTACTCAAGTCACCACAAAAAATGAGTGAAGACACCAAAGAGTGACATGTCACTTTTTGGTGTCTTCACTCGGAGGACACTCACCGCAGCAACTCTGCTGCCCCCGCCTCACGCCGAGTAGTCCGGCGGCGTCGTCTCCTCCTGCTGCCTCTTCGAGCCCTCGGCGATCGCGTCCTCGCGGCTCTTGGCTCTCGCCTCCGCGGTCACTCCCTGCGCCTCCGTGCCGCACGGCTTCTTCTCCGGCGCCGCCTCGGCCGCCGCGTAGTCCGCGCCAAACGCCGACTTGGGAGGCTGCTGCTGCTGCAGCTCTTCGAGCTCCGGCGACTTGTCCGCGTGTCCTTGCTCCTGCTGCTCTTTGCCCTGCTGCTCTTTGCCCTGCTGCTTCTCGGCTTGGCCGAACGGTGTCTCCTTCCACTGCTCCTCGAACTCCTCCGAGCTTCCGCCCATGCACACGGTGTGATGTTCGCCCTTGTCGTCCGCGGTCTTGCGGCGCCACAGGTGCCTCATCTTCTTGTCGTCGATCTCCCGCTCGTGCACGGCTTTCAAGCGACCCGTCGAGTCCTCGTAGCGCCGGCGGGTGGTCGAGACGCGGTGTCCTTGCGCGTCAAGCACAGTGGAGCTACTGAAGCTGTACGACGAGAACGACCGGTTGGCATCGTCTTGATGCTGCTCCTTGTGTTTGCCCTTGCTCATCGGCGCCATCGACGGCGACGCGGGTTCCTTGCTTGAACTCGCCTCCAGGTCTTTGAAGAAGTCGTCCTCGTCATCGTGCATCCGCGGTAGCAGACCGTGCGAGAAGGGGAACGCGCGGCCGGAGAGGAGCTGCGACGTGAGGCGCTCCATGTCCATGAGAGACTGCTCCACCGTCGCCATCGGGTGCCACATGGACGACCGCACACGGTCCCACGTCGAGATCCCGGCTTGGCGAGAGAGTTGGGGCAGCAGTAGCTGCTGGTGGCTGCTGGCGACCGCCCACGCCGCAGTACGGACAGCGAGCGGCTTCAAGCTCGTGCTCAGCATCGCCGGTCGGTCGGTGGGTCGGGAGCTGCTTTTGCTTGCTGTCAGCACGGAGAAATCGAAAGTGAACGACGAGACTAGCTGCGGCCTTCCAACCGTCTCAACCGCCTCAACGGCGTTCGCACGCCACAACCTCGAAGCGCTTCTTTTCGCAGAGGGCGGCATCGACAGTAGCAGCCTCGATCGCTGCGCTGCAGGTGCACCACAGACAGCATCTCGTCGAAGTCTCGGAGCGACATTTTCGCTATGTGTGTGAGGCGATCCCCAGAGAATCGCCCGCAGTCTGTCGACACTGTGCAGAAGCGAGAGAGTTCCATAGTAGATAGAGTTGGGAGAGTACAACGCAGTACCAGCTGAGCGCGTCATGTCTTTTACCGAGGCTCTTCCTCACGGCACACCCGAGATCAGTATCAGGGTTCGTACATCTATCGGACAGCAAGATCCGCTTCCTCCTCGGTCTAGGCGATCAGTTGGTTCCCGCAAGTACGGCAGAAGCGGGCCACGTCCGGGTTCTGCGTCTTGCACTCGCTGCACAGTCCCGGCACCGCCGGCTTGCTCGCCTTCTTTTTTGGCGGGTGCTCCACCAGGTACGACCCCGGCACGTAGCCGCGCTTGTTCCTCAATTCCACGAACCACCAGCCGTCGTCGTCTTTCTGAAGGATCGACAGCTCCTCGCCCGGGTAGATCGTCAGCTGCGTGTCGTCCTGCGCCGAGAACTGGTATCCGACAGTCGCGGTGCCGATCGGCTCGAGGTCCTCTCTGTAGCACCCACACCACAAACAGCGCTCAGCTTTCGTTTGCAGTCACCTCACCGCAAGCTGGTCACGAGAGTGGGAACGTACTGCACAGAAGGGTCGCCGAGGGTGAGCGCGCTGTGCTTGCACTTCGCGCACACCGCCTGGCCGTCGTGCTCGAAGAAGCTCTCTGCACAAAGCAGACATACTCTCAGCCACAGGATCAACATAACCAACACTCTCACTGTAAGGATGCACAGTACCGGAGAGCGACGAGTTGCACTGGAAGCACACAAAGCACGCTGGGTGGTACAGGTTGTCGAGCGCCTTGACCACCTTTCCTTTCAAAATCTGCAAGGGGGAGCTCCACTTAGCATGGGCCCCAGCACACGGCAGAGGCAACGGTGCTGACGAACCTGCGTGCAGCGGCAGCAGCGCTTGCCGAACTTGTCCTGGTAGCAGTTCTGGTGGTAAGCCTGCGTTTGGGAAAGCAAGAGAGATCAGTACTAGGTAAGTCGAATACCGACCATCTCGACACCATTCTTTGTCGTACCTTGTTGTCCTTCTCCGCATAGCCGTCGTCCTCCGAGATGACCTTGCGGCAGTGACTGCACTTGAAGCACTGTTTGCAACAAGAGAGCAGAGGTCAATACGCCGCTTCAGGCAACAACCTCTCCCCATCACAGCGAGCGCCACGCACCTCGTAGTGGAAGTAGCGGTTCAGCGCACCCACAGCTTCGCCTTCAAGCACAAGGTTGCAGCCGCCGCAGAGCTCCTGCTCCCCGTCTTCGTCCGACAGGTACTCCGAGTCCTCCTCGCGCAGCGACGACGGCAGAGTGCGGCGGTCCGCTCTCGCATCCGACGCTCGGTCCGACATCGCGCTCAAGTCAGACAGTGTCGACAGGCGGTCGAAGCCACGGCTGCTTCGCGTCCCGCTGTTGAACGCGTCGATCGACTCGAGGTCGAGTACCTCCGAGAGGCGCATCGAGTCGTGGTTGTTCGTCATGAACGAGTAGTCGCCGAACTCGGAGCCAAAGTCCGAGAACTCGGACATCCGCTCGTGTCCGTCAAGCGCACCGAGGTCGAACTGGTCCAGATTCGCGTGGCTAGCACCCCGGTGGTTTTTCGTGGCAGCCGCAGCAGCAGCCTCGGCAGCTTCTTTCGCTTCCTTGGCTTTGCGCGCCTCCTCCGCTTCCTTCGCCGCCTTCTCCGCGCGCGCGCGCTCCTCGCGCTCCTCCTGTTCCTTCTTCGCACGCGCAACGGCTTCGGCTGCTTCGCGCTCCTTCTTTTCAAGCAGCGCACGCGCGGCGGCCTCGGCAGCCTCCTTCTCGGCCTTGGCCTTCGCGGCAGCGCGCTCCGCCGCCTCTCTCGCCTCGCGCTCTTCGCGCTCTTTTTTCTCTGTCGCCGTCGCGCGTGCAGTAGTGATCAGTAGGCGGGACGACACGATCGCCAATGAAGCCGTAGCCGCATTTGCATCTCGCACCTTGCGCATCGACGCACGGCTTGCACACAAGCTGCTCGTTCTCGAGGCGAGCGCCTTCGTCCGCCTGCTGGTTGCAGCGCGAGCAGATCATGCACAGGCGGTGGAACGAACCCTCGCCAGCTTTGTACACGCGTCCGAGGATCTCCTGCGGGTTGTCAGCACACGACAGCGTTCAGCAGCCGCATCCCAACCGACCCGCCTCTGCTGCCTGGGTCGTGACGAACCTTGTCGCACACGCGGCAGTGGCGGACGTCACGCGCGCAGTCCGCGTGGAACGCCTTCTTCTTGATCATCGTGAAGTCGTCGTTCTCCTCGATCGATTCGCGGCACCCGGGGCACAGCAGGCACTGCACGCGCGTCGCCAGCGGCGTGAGCTCACGTGTCTCGCACATTCCAGCCCCGCCACGCACGACGTACAATCTCGTGGAAGATCTCGCCCTTGGCGGTCTTCGTGCGGCCGAGGATCGTCTCTCGGCACGCGTAGCACTTGCGTAGCTTGCGCACCGTGGGCTTCTCGTCCACGTCGCTCGACTTGGCGTCGACCGATCCTGGTCCCTTCGGCGCCTGCGGGTTCGACGTGTCGTCCATCGAGATCCCTCCGAGCCGCGCCGACGCGTAGTCCACGCCAGCGTCGTCCGAGCCCATGGACGCGCGCGACGTCATCTGCATGAGCCGCTGGTTCGACGCCTCGCGCGCCGCGAGAATCGCCGCGGCCGGCACATTCACGACCACTGGGTGGTGCAGCTTGAGGTACGAGCCGGGGACGAGCCCCTTCTCGTCCTCCTTGGCGATGAACCACCAGCCGTCCGCGTCCTGTTGCGAGGGAGAGAGAGAGAGAAAAAGAAGCGAAGGCGTGAGACGCCAGTCCCCTCGGACGGTCGGGTGGGCGGTGGGCTGCAGCCGCACCTTGCGGATGACTTCGACCTCCTCGCCCTTGATCAAGCGCAGCTGCACATGCGGCTCCTGGTGACCACGTGCGGCGGCGAAGACGTGAGTGCAGCTTGCGGAGAGGGATCTCGGCGGGTCGGCGCCGACGCACCTGCGGGGTGAAGTTATAGAGCGCGGTCGCCTTCTCCTTGCGCGGCGCGGGGGGCGATGTTCCAGCGCGATCTCGACGCCGTCGCTGCGCTCGTCGGGCAGGTGCGTCGCGCGTTTTCTTTCTCTC
>JAASGM010000694.1:0-14554 GCA_023334215.1 Globisporangium cystogenes | reverse complement strand
GAGGAGACTCACAGTCCGCGCGCTTCGCACCTCCGCCTGCAACTCGCCTTGCCATGTCATCGCCGCCTGAAGCTCACAGGTGACAGCTTCGAGCTGCTCGTGCTTCTCCTGGTGCGCCAGCGACGTCGTTCGGAGTGCGTCGCGCTGCTCGCGCACCTGCTGCTCTGCGTGCTTCCCTTTCGCCTCGTTCTCTCTGTAGCATCCGCAGCACACAGAGGATGAGTACGCTGCCAAGAGCGTCGCGTCGTCCGCAGACGCACCTGCCCCACGCCAGCAGCGCCGTGTACTCGTCCTCGGCGATCGCGAGGCGATGCAGCAGCTCGGACTTCTCGCGCTGCGCAGGGAGCGAATGTGAGTCCCCTCGCTTGACCGCCGCCGCGATCAGCGTCGCACCTCCAGCTCGCGAACCGTGTCGGTGGATAGCAGCAGATCGTCGGTGATGGCTGCGCACTTGGACTGGAGCTCTGCGCTCTGCTTCTCGAGCAGCTCGCAGGTCTCCAACTGCACGGTCTTCGTCTGCGAGCTCAGCGCAGTATCAGCGAAAGGCGAACTCGTGTACTCGCGAGAGCCACACGCACCTGTAGCGCGAACCGCGCGATGAGCAGCGTCTGCTCGAAGAGCTGCTCCTTGCTCGCAGTCTTGAGGTACGCGCTCAGGTCTCCGTGGTGCGGTCGCTGCAGCACCTGCCGCACGAGCAGCGCGACGTTCGCCGGCTCGATGGAGGCGACTCCGCGAGTGCTGCTTCTCCGGACGGGCCGAGAGGATCGACCACCGAGCACATCGACGGCAGGTTGCGTCGGAGAAGAGGAGGTGTCGTCGCCGCGAGAGGCTGAGGACGCTGTCGACAAGCGACTGGGCGTCTTCGTCTTCTTGGGCGGCGAATCGTCAGTCTGCTGCTGGTTGTCGCGCTCGTTCTCCTTCGTGCGGCGGATCTGCTGCCGGCGGCGCACAAGACTGGCGCGGTCCGTGGTCGTCTGCATGCGGTCGTCTCGTGAGTATCTTGAAGAGACGCCGCGTGTGCAGGCGGACTGCGCACTTGAGCTGGCGAAGCGTCCGACGGCGAAGACGCGACGCTGGTCTCCACTCGACACGTGCACGCGAGTGCTGGAGGAGGGTCCAGCGCCGAGGTGTCCCTCGCTGCGATCGGGAGCGCGAGCCGGTCGAAGCGCGACGACGCGGCACTCGTGTCGCCTATTTTGACGTGCTGCAGCATCGCGATGGCTCATGCTCGCTCGCTCGCTCGCAGTCTCCGACTCCCACGCTCCCTGGTGAGCTGCTCACGGGAGACCCACGTGCGGGCGTGTGGACGTGTAGCACGCAGCAGCAGCAGCTCGTCGATCTGCGGTCATGATCCTGCGAGAAGGCGATGCGAACGACGGTGACACTGCGTCCCTGCTCCAGTCTCCTCCTCCTGGCGCTGCTCTTCCAGCTGCTGCTGAGCTCTCCACGCACACGGCGTCAGGGCCTGCGGCGGACGCTGCTGCAGCGTCCGAGAAGCGAGACGTCAAGGAGGAACGCAGGCCCGCGAAGTCGGACGACGAGCTCAGCAACAACGGGAAGCGCGAGAGTGCGTCGCTCGAGTCCGCCGGCTCGCCGCACACTCGACCTCGCGGTGCGCGGATCGCGCCGCTGCCAATGGCTCGCGCCGACGACTTCCACGTCGGCAAGGTGCTCGCGCTCGGCGCCGATGTTGCACCGCCGGCGGCGCGCGGCGAGGAAGAGGAGAGCTACATCCCCGTGGCGCTCGCGAAGGCGCACCTCGCGAAGGTGGTGGCTGACATGCACGCGATGAAGGACGAGCAGGCGCTCGCAGTCGCGCGCATCCTGGAACGCTACAAGGCCATCGAGCAGGACACGCAGGCGCACTTCGAGAAGCTTATAGGCGAGCTCAAGGGCAAGGCGAAGCGCAAGATCCAGGACGAGAAGCGCAAGTTCACGGCGCTCGAGAGCGCCAGCGCCGAGCGAGACGCGCTGGCGCAGCGCGAGCAGCAGAAGCTGATCGAGCGCCACGTTGAGGAGACCGAGCGCCACGAGCAGCAGCGGGAGCAGTGGCAGGAGCGGCTCGAGCGCAGTCTGCAGGCGCACGAGGACGCGATGGCGCGATGCCACGCGCTCGTCGCGCTCGAACTTGAGCGGGCGGCTCGGACCCACCGCGAGGACACGCTGAGCGCGCTCGACGAGCTCCGTGGCGTGCTGCTCGAGCGCTGGGAAGCTGCCAAGAGCGAGTCGGCGTGCGCGGTCGCGCAGCTCGAGCAGCTGCGCCGGGAGCTGCTCGTGAAGGAGAAGGCGTTCGTGCGCCGCGTGCAGCAGCTGCAGAGTGCGTTCGAGGCCGAGCGCGCGGCGCACGCGTGCGTCCACGCGGTCGTGAACCGCGTCGTCGACATGGCGCAGCAGCAGGCGGCGCGCAGCTCGACCAAGGCGCTCGCGACGCAGATCAGCGCGCTGGAGGTGGAGATGCGCGACGCGGCGCAGCGCGAGAGCCGACTCGAGCGCCAGCTCGCTCATGCGCGCGAGCACTTCGCTGCCGTCGAGCGCGCCGCTGTGGCCGACGCGATGCAGTGCATGCTGCAGACGCTCGAGCTGACGCTGGCCACCAGGGCACCGCCGACAGCCTCGAGCGAATCGCAGACCGAGAACGAAGGCGACGCGACCGACAGCTTGACGGCACCGCAGCTCGCGTACGAGAGTCGCGTCGAGCGGGCCCGCGAGCTCAACGCCGACGTGGTGCGCTCCAAGGCGCAGCTCAAGGCGCGGAAGGCGGAGCTGCAGGCGCTGCTGGGCCAGAAGAACGCGGCCAAGGCCTCGATCAAGACGTGGCTCGCAGACTTCCAGCGCGAGCACCAGCGCGAGCCCGCGATCGAGGACAAGGCGCAGGTGAAGGACCTGTACCTGCTCTTCAAGGCGGCCGAGGAGGCGTTCAACGACGAGAAGCAGCGCGTCGCGCAGCTCAAGACGCAGCACCGCGCGGTGGTCGTCAAGGCCGAGGCCGTCGCGCAGTGGCAGGCGCTCGGCGACGCGACGGTCACGACCGCGCTGCGCTCGTCCGACCTGGATGACGACGACGATGATGATGACGACGTCAGCGTCAGTGACATCTCGCGTCCGACTTCGTCGTCGTCGTCGGCCGCTCGTCCGACCAGCCGGTCGTCGTCGGCGTCAGCAAAGGTTTCGGTGCTCGAGCGCGAGGTGGAGCTGCTGCGGCAGGAGCTCGCTGGTGTGCGGAAGGCGCGCGAAGACGTCCGCATCGACGGCGCTCGAGAGGCTGCGCCGGCATCGCACGAGCCTCAGGACGATCCGCTCGCAGGCACGAGCAGTGGGAACGTCGCGACTGCGCCGACGGAGCCAACGGAGCATGACGACGACGGCCACGGTGCTCTGCTCTCGGCTCGGAAGGCGGAGATGCAGCTTCTGAGCCAGCAGCACGCGCTGTTGACGAGAGAACTGGAGCAGCAGCGCGCGGCGCTCGAGGCGGCGATCGCCGACCTCGTCGCGGAGATCGAGGCACGCAAGAGCGAGAAGGCGAAGCTCGAGTCGCAGATCGAGCAGCTCCGGCTGCACCTCGAGCTCTCAGAGCTCAACGATGACGAAGCGCTCGACGACCGCGAAGTCGACGACCGCAAGAGCGACGACAAGCTGAATGAGAGCGCAGCGAAGCGCCAAGCGAGCCACAGCACGTTCTTCGACGACGAGGAAGACGCAGAGAGCAGTGGTGATGACGAGAGCAGCACGAAGCAGCGGAGCTCGAGCGCTCGAGCCCGCGAGGCGCTCGATGACGACGAACTCCTGGTCGCTGCTAACGACGACGACGGTCAGGACGCCGAAGACGGCCAAGACGACGACGAAGCCAAGAGCACAATCGACGAGGACGCGGACGCCGAGAGCCCGGGCGAGAAGGAGGACTTCATGTCGTGCCTGCACCTCGTGTCGATCGTGCGCGACGCCGTGGAGCAGGGCAAGGCGCAGTTCAACCGCGGCGACAAGGCCAAGTGCGTCCAGACGTACGTGCGGGCGAGCGACGCGTGCGTGGACGAGCTCAAGCGCATGCATGAGAGCCGCCGGGCGGACGTCGCGGGCTTCAAGAGCGCCGCGGCCGAAGCCAGTCGCCTGCCGCCGGCGCGCGGCTCCGTGGTGCTCCGCAAGCAGCTTGACCTGCTGCTCGCAGACTGTGAGAAGCGCCTGAAGGAGCGCGAGGAGCGCGCGGCGGCGCGGCGCAAGCAGCAGCTTGAGCGATCGCTCGCAGCAGCGGCGGCGAAGACGCCGTCGCCGAAGCGCAAGGCGGAGGCCAAGCAGCCGTCGGCGCAAGCCGCGTCGCCGTCGAAGAAGCCGCGCGCGAGCCACAAGAAGGCGACGCCGCCACCAGACGTCGACGTCGTCGCGCGCGAGCGAGAGGCTCCGGACGCCAGCCCGGCGAAGACGCCGATCGCCTCTAACAAGGCAGCCGACGAGAGCAAGCAGAAGCTCAAGGCGCTGGAGGCCAAGGCCAAGGCGGACAAGGTCCGCATCACGCAGCTCGAGAGTGCGCTCGCCAAGGCCGAGGCGCAGCTCGGCAGCGGCGGCGGCAATGCGAGCAGCGCCGCCGGAGCTGCCGGCTCGGCCGCGCTCGAGCGCAAGGTGGCCGAGATGGAGAAGAAGCACAAGCACGCACTCGAGGACGCGGAGAAGAGCGCGCGGAAGGAGCTCGCGGGGCTCGCGAGCCAGCTGCAGGCGGCACAGACCAAGTCCGCGGCGCTGCAGGAGCAGCTCGCGCAGGCACAGAAGGACCTCTCGGCGCTCGGCGGGAAGGCCACGCAGCTCTCACGGCTCGAGGACGAGATGGTCGCGCTCAAGGCGCAGGCCGCGCAAGCCGCGGTGACCGCCGAGGAGCTCGCCGGCGCCAAGACGCAGCTCGGGCGGCTCGAGGCGAGCTACAAGGAGGAACAGGCGCTGCGCAAGAAGTACTACAACCAGATCGAGGACATGAAGGGCAAGATCCGCGTGTACGCGCGCTGCCGGCCCATGAGCGGCTCGGAGCTCGAGCGCGGGTGCCTCATGTGTGTCAAGTTCACGGACGAGTTCTCGCTCGAGCTCGAGACGCCGCGCGGGCCCAAGGCGTTCGCGTACGACCAGGTGTTCTCGCCCGCGAGCTCGCAGGACGCGGTCTTCGAGGACACGAAGAACCTCATGCAGAGCGCGGTGGACGGCTACAACGTCTGCATCTTCGCGTACGGACAGACCGGATCCGGCAAGACGTTCACGATGACGGGCTCGGAGTCTATGCCGGGGCTCACGCCGCGCGCGATCGCGCACCTCTTCGCGCTCGCTGACGAGGCCAAGAGCAACCACACGATCACGTTCCACGCGACCATGCTCGAGCTCTACAACGACGCGCTCATCGACCTCCTCCACCTCGTCGACTCGGGCCACGACCGCGACTCGGCGGCTGCAGCAGGCGGCGGCGGCAAGCTCGAGATCAAGAAGAACGACAAGGGCATGGTGTTCGTGCAGAACGCGGTCGTCAAGCCGTGTGCGTCGGCGCAGCAGGCGCTCAAGCTCTTCGAGAGCGCCAACAAGAAGCGTCAGGTGGGCTCAACCAAGATGAACGCCGAGTCGAGTCGCAGCCACTCGGTCTTCTCGCTCGTCGTCGAGAACTACAACAAGACTACCAAGGTCACGTCCGTCGGCAAGCTCAGCCTCGTGGACCTCGCCGGCTCGGAGCGCGCGGGCAAGACCGGCGCGACCGCCGAGCGCCTCAAGGAGGCGCAGGCCATCAACAAGAGCCTCAGCGGTGCGCACCTACATACATGCTGCTTGTTGCTGTAGGTCGGGGAATGGGTCTGACGCTCTGTATTGTGTGGACTGAACGAACGGCAGCGCTCGGCGACGTTATCTCCGCGCTGTCGACGAACGAGAAGTTCATTCCGTACCGCAACAACAAGCTCACGCAGCTCATGCAGGACTCACTCGGTGGCAATGCCAAGACGGTACGTTGTCGGCTCGGCACCGGCTCGTTATCAGGCTCGGAACAGGCTCGGAACAGGCTCGACTAACCTGTCGCTACTCGTGCAGCTTATGTTTGTCAACATCTCGCCGGCCGACTACAACCAGGTGCGTGCATCTCTTTCAAAGGCATCGCGGCTGCCCAACTGTGCAAAGCTGAGCTGACGGCTCGCGTCTGCTCAGGAGGAGACCCAGACGTCGCTCGCGTACGCGGCGCGCGTCAAGCTCATCACGAACAACGCCAACAAGAACTCGGAGAGCGAGCTCGTGAACCGCCTCAAGCTCATCATCAAGCAGCTCAAGGCGGGCAAGACCGACGTGGAGCTCGACGGCCTCCTCGAGTAGACAGACAGACAGACAGACAGACGCAACGGAACACCTGAACACCGAGGGACTCGCTTGCTCTCAACAAGTTGGCGGATCGCTTCTTCATTCCTCATGGGGACTCGCTCGTCTCGTAGGTGTCGGCGACTCGCGTCGCCTGCTCGCCGCCTTCGCCCGCTGTCTTCTCCACCTCGTACCCATCGCCACCGCCAGCGCACCAGCAGCAACGCGAGCGAAATCGTCGGCAGCGAAGTCAGATGCAGCAGAGGCGGCGCCACCGCACGCGCTCGACGCGCTTATCTGTTCGCCTTGGCCACACGCTCAATCTCGTCCTTCTTCTTGATCGCGTAACTGTTGGACGAGCCCTTCGACGCGTTGATGAGCTCGTCGGCGAGGCACTCGGCGATGGTCTTGACGTTGCGGAACGCCGCCTCGCGCGCGCCCGTGGCGAGCAGGTACAGCGCCTGGTTCACGCGGCGGAACGGCGACACGTCGACGCCCTGGCGGCGCACGACACCCGCCGAGCCGACACGCGTCGAGTCCTCGCGCGGGCCCGACTTGATCACGGCCTCGACCACCACCTGCAGCGGGTTCTTGTCCGTGAGCAGGTGCACGATCTCGAGCGCGTGGCGCACGATGCGCACGGCCTTGATCTTCTTGCCCGAGTTGCGGCCCTTGCGCATGAGCGCGTTCACGAGGCGCTCCGTGATCGGGCACTGCGCCTTGCGGAAACGCTTCTTCTGGTAGCGCTGCGCCGTGTGCGGCAGGAACGTCGCCGCCTTGCCCTTCACGGCGATGTAGTCCTCGAGCGAGATGTCAGTGCTGACACTGATGTCATCGTACGACCTGCGGGCGCGAGCGACAAAAGCAAATGACGCGTTAGAGAGAGGCCGCAGGCCAAGAGTAGCCGTGCGAGTGAGTGTGTGGTGGGCGTGGAGGCGCTGCTTGTGGACCGAAGGTCGGCAGACGCCAGCAAGCCGATGTCACTTGTGCCATTGACGAGGGCGGTCCGTGCTGCTTAATAGCATCGCGTCGCGCAGCTCGCAAGAGCTGGGAGCGCTGCTACTAGCGCCGATGGACTCGTGTTGGTTCTGGCGCTGCTACTACTGCGGCCGGTGCTGCGTGTCTGTGTGTGTCGCTACTTCTGGGGCTGGTATCTCCGGCTGCTGGGGGTCGACCGAGACGCGGAAAACGCCGCGCGAGAGCCCGTGACGCCGCCCACACACCCACTCGCATCGAGACGCATCGCCAGTGCAGACACGGGCACCTACCACTTGTTAAAGAGCTTCACTTCCGTCGCAACTTCCGCCATGTTGAGAGATTCCAATGATGAAAGCGAAAATCGCGATTGGCTCGGAACGCACATTGGGCCGCAAATGAGTGGGCGGCAGACCCGCAGCATACAAAGTGCAAGTCAAGCATACAACGAGCAAGTCATCGCGCGCACACCACCCGGCCGCGGTCCGAAACGGGACCGCGGTCCTTGAACCGAGCCGAACCGTACTTTACCGAGTGCAGACAAATCGAATATAAAAACGCCAATCTGACTCGCTGCTATTTTCATCGTGTCGCGTACGATTCGACATGAAGAAGACAAATTACAGTCTCAAAGTCGAATCGTTCTTCATCGAGAACCCCCTGCTTCTCAAAATAGAACGTTGACCACAAGAAGGCGCCGCCGCTCGACGTCTGCCGCTCTTGCCGCTCTTGGGGTGGAGCACGTGTCCGCGCGTGCGTGAGAGATTCCCAGACTTCCGCGTAACCAGCAAGCTACCAGCAGCACAAGCAAGCAACCAGCAAGCAACCAGCTCAGGACGATGGGCGGGGGGCCCGCGAGCGCCGACGTGGTGCAGTCGTCGTGCCTGCTCACGTTCCCGGAGGAGGCCGGCGCCGAGCCCGTGCCCGTGGACGCCTGGTACCTGCACGCCGTGGGGCTCACGTTCCTGCGGCGCCTGGCGCGTGACCGCGTGGGCGACGCCATGCGCATCGCGCTGCTCATGCAGCAGGCGGCGGGCGACGACGACGACGACGCACGAATAGCAGCAGCAGTAGGCGGCGACGAGAGCGAAGAGAAGGCCGAAAGCGAGAGCAAACGCCCAGGCGCCGCCGACGATGACGACGACTCGGAGAGACGGGAGCCCGCGCGACCCAAGCGCTACGTGTCCGTGAGCTCCGACGCGGTGCTGCGCAGCGCGCTCCAGGAGACGTTCGAGCAGCCGGAGAAGGTGCTCGTGCTGCACGTGATCTCGCTCGAGAAGGTGCGCGGCGCGCGCACAATCCACGTGCGGCCCGAGATCAACCCGAACGTGTCGCCAGAGCCCGTGGCGCCGCTCGCGCTCGTGTTCCCGACGCTGCACGTGGACGGCGCGGTGACGCGCGTGCCGGAGGCGTCCGCGTCGCTGCTGGCGATGTCGTCGTCCTACGCGCTCAGCAAGTCGGTGTACGTGCCGCCGCGCAAGGACGACAACGGCGTGTTTGAAGGGAAGGCGCTGGCGCAGAGCACGCCGGCGCTCGTCGAGGAGCGCGAGTACACGTGGCGCGGCAGCCACTCGAGTCGCAGTCAGCAGCAGCATCAGCCGCCACCGAAGGCACCGTCCCAAGCGACGGTCGACGCTGCGCTGGCGATCGGAGCACCGCAGAAGCCTGCGCCGGCGAACGCGCTGGCACTGGCGACGCAGGTCAGCGACGCCGCGAGCGTCGACCTGTCGGAGATCCCTGTGGCGCGCGTCGTGGGCCACGTCGACGACTCGCAGTCGTCGCTCTCGACCGCGTCGTCGGAGAGCGACTACGTGATGCTCGAGCTGCAGACCGGCGCGGGCATGGGCGAGCAGAGCGCGCCGGGCTCGACGTACTTCATCTCGTCGATGTGGCACGTGCAAGCGGAGGAGATGGGGGCGTCGATGCGGCTCCCAGCGATGCCGCAGCAGCTGCTGCAACAGCAGCAGTCCCGCTGGCGGCGGCCGCAGGACGGCGGAGACGCCTCCAGCGGCTTTGAGCCCTCGCAGCTGCAGCAGGACGATAGAGCGGTCCCTGTGGCGGCGGTGGCGATGGGGCTCGAAGACTCGTTCGTGATGCTCGAGCGGCATCCAAGAGAGTGAGGGTGATAGGCACAATAGGAAGCTCAACTTCGCGTAGAGAGCGCGAGGCAGTTGGCTGAAGTATAAGAACGAATGAAGCGGAAGCAGCAGCAGCAGCGGGAGTGTCGGCACTCGCAGAGCCGCAGACGCCAGGCGAACGTCGTGACGGTGTCTAGACTGAGCGCCATGTTCATGCTGTAGCAAAAGTATAGAGATTTCTACGCATGATAAACAAGTTCTATTGTGTGCAGATCATTATGTCACATACATTAACGAGGTTTTGTTAAATGCCGATTCCGGATTTCGCAATCGACCATTCTGCACAATTCTCGACCACAGGACAGCGGCGGCGATGGCGACCACGGGCACCGTCGTGGACGTCGCGGACGCGGCGCAGTTCGACGAGCTCACGGCGCGCGAGTCGACGCTCAGCATCGCGTTCTTCTGGGCGGACTTCCACGAGCCGTGCCGCCCGAACGGCCAGATCGACGTCGTCGTGCGCCAGCTCGCGACGCTGCACCCGCGCATCCGGTTCCTCAAGGTCGCGGCCGAGGAGCTCCCGGAGCTCTCGGAGCGCTTCCAGATCGCCGTCGTGCCCACGTTCGTCGTGGCACAGGGCCGCAGCGTGCTCGAGAAGCTCGAGGGCGCCAACGTCGCCGAGCTCGCCAAGCGCGTCGACGTGCTCAGCAAGAGCATCGCCAAGAAGGCGGCGGCGGACGCGGCGGCGGCCTCGAGCGCCAGCAGCGCCACGGCGGTCACGGCGACCACTGCGAGCGGCATCGACGAGGCGCTCGAGTACCGTCTCAAGAAGCTCATCAAGTGCGTGCTGCGCTCGTGGTGCGCGTAGCCCAGGAGTGATGGTGCGGGTCGACTCACTGGACGCCCTCGTCCTCGCGGTGCTCTGCGCAGCGCGTCGCCGGTGATGCTCTTCATGAAGGGCAACCCGAGCGAGCCCAAGTGCGGCTTCAGCCGGCAGATGGTCGCGCTCCTGAACGAGGAGAAGATCCAGTTCGGCACCTTCGACATCCTGAACGACGAGGAGGTGCGGCACGCGACGCTGCGTCGAGGTGTCTGACGGCTGCATGTAGAGTCGTCTGACGCGCTTCGTCGATGCGTGGCGGCGGGTGTGCTCTGTGTCTGTCGAGCAGGTGCGCCAGGGCCTCAAGCAGTTCTCCAACTGGCCGACGTTCCCGCAGCTCTACGTGAACGGCGCGCTCATCGGCGGGCTCGACATCCTCAAGGAGATGAAGGTGCGCGCTCCGCCTCGCGCTCTGCTCTCGGTACCGTCGTGCGGGCGGCTAACGCTCGGCGCTGCTTGCTGCAGTCCGAGGGCTCGATCGTCGAGGAGCTCGGGCTGAAGACGAACGTGGAGGAGGGCGAGGCGGCGTTCACTGAGAGCCTGCGCGCGCTCGTCAGCTCGGCGCCCGTGCTGCTCTTCATGAAGGGCACGCCGCAGGAGCCGCGCTGCGGCTTCAGCAAGAAGACGGTCAAGCTGCTGCGCGACCACCAGCTCGCCTTCAGCTCGTTCGACATCCTGAGCGACGACCAAGTGCGCCAGGGGCTCAAGAAGTTTTCTGACTGGCCCACGTACCCGCAGCTGTACGTCAAGGGCAAGCTCGTGGGTGGCCTCGACATCCTCAACGAGATGGCGGTGCGTGTCTTCTCTGCGTCTTCTCTGTGTCTCGTTCTTGCGGCTGATGCTTGTCGCCCGGTGCAGGAGGAGGGCGACCTGAGCGAGCAGCTCGGTGTCGCCAAGAAGGAGAAGCGCGAGAACAAGTACGAGCAACTGATCAACAAGGCGCCGGTCATGATCTTCATCAAGGGCTCGCCACAGGCCCCGCAGTGCGGCTTCAGCCGCACGCTCGTCGAGCTCCTCAACGCCGAGGGCTTCAAGTACGATTACTTCGACATCCTGAGCGACGACGCGGTGCGCCAGGGGCTCAAGAAGTACTCCAACTGGCCCACGTACCCGCAAGTGTACGTGCGCGGCGAGCTCATCGGCGGCCTCGACATCATCCAGCAGCTCCAGGAAGACGGCGAGCTCGCGGCGCTCAAGGAGTAAGCGTCGCACCAGTTGCTGCTCTTGCTGCTGCGTCTCGCTCGACCCGAGGCAGCGCTGCTCGTTGACAGAATCGAAGGTGGAGCCAGCTGGCGACGTCGCTCTCGTTGTTCTGCCACACACTCGTCCTCCCGACCAGTTCCGAGTCATGGTCAGGAAGGCGCTCGCTCGTCTCGCTCGCTCGCCTCTCTCGCTCGTCTAGGCGAGGATCTCGGTGACGATGCCCGCGGCGAGCGTCGTGCCGCGGTCCCGCAGCGTGAAGCGGCCGAGCTGACGGTAGCTCGCGAACTCCTCGAGGCAGATCGGCCGGTGGCACGTGATCTGCACGACCGCCGACTTCTCGCGCGTGATGCACCGCGGCTTCTTCTTCTCGACGTCGCCGCTCTTGTTGAGGATGCTGACGAGCCGCGTGATGTTCACGGGCTCGTCCACGTGGTGGATGTGGATCGTCACGCACGTGCCCTTGACGAGCGGCACCTCCACCGCCGGCATTGTCATGATCTTGGCTTCGAAGCGCCGCGCGAGCCGCACGGGCGACGGGATCGAGCACAGGATACTGCCCGTGCTGTCGCGAGCAAGTGGGAAGGGAGGAGAGAAGAGCCAAGAGCTGTTAGCGCACACGCTGTTGACCATCGGAGCAGCGAACGCACCTGAGAGCGCTGGGGTCGATGCCGGTGACGCCCATGTCGATCGCGTCGCCCGCGCGCGCGAACGGAGCCGATTTGCCGTTCTGCTCGATGCCCTTGACGGTCAGCGGGAGGCCGATCGGCATGAGCAGGAACTGCAGCACGAACACGAGGCGCGCGCCGTGGTGAGCATCTTACGACTGTGCTGACGAGAAGGATGACGCTGGGAGACACGCACCGAGTTGCCCACAGCCGCGGCGCCGGCGTACACGCGTCCAGAGATCGTCTGGCCGAGACCCATCGACTTGGACACGTCCGAGACGCACATCCGGAAGGGCTTGGCGATCTGGCGCTGCGGCGGCGAGAACTGGTCTGCAGACTGCGGTGTCAGCGCTTCCTCCCACCGACCACCCCAAGCAGCAGCAGGCAGCAGCTCACCGATCGCCTCGACGAGCGTCGGGCCCGTGTACCAGCTGCACTCGGTCGCGTCGATCTTCTTGTCGAGGTTGGCGCCCGTGATGCCGCTGAGCGGGACGAACCAGAGGTTCTTGAGGCGGAAGCCCGAGCTCTGGAGGAAGTTGGTGAGCGACACCACGATCGCGTCGAAGCGCTCCTTGTCCCAGCCAGCCTGCACCCGCCTCGTCAGCTCACGTCTCTCTCATCAGCGTCATCACTCCCCCCACGACCACCGGAGGCCAGCGCGTACCGCGTCCATCTTGTTCACGGCGACGATCATCTGCGTGACGCCGAGACTGCGCACGAGCAGCGTGTGCTCCTTCGTCTGCCCCGAGTTCTCGAACGCCGCCTCGAACTCGCCCGTGGCGGCCGGCACGACCAGCACGGCCACGTCGGCCTGCGACGCGCCGGCGATCATCTTGGGGATGAAGTCGCGGTGGCCGGGGGCGTCCAGCAGCGTCACGTGCTTGGTCGGCGTCTCGAAGTAGCTCGTGCCCACGTCCATCGTGACGCCGCGCGAGCGCTGGGGACACGAGGAACCGCATGCTGTCAGCTCCGTTCGAGCTGCATACTCCCACACACCCTCACTGCCTCGCACACACGCACGCACCTCCTCGTCGTCGGCGTCCATGACCCACGCGTATGCGAACGACGACTTGCCGGCTTCCCGCGACTCCTTCTCGTACTTGTGCATGAGCTTCTGGCTCACGTACCCGAGCCGGTAGAGCAGGTGGCCCGTGATCGTGCTCTTGCCGGCGTCGACGTGGCCGATCACGACCATGCTGATCTTGGCCTTGCTCGTGGCGCTCGCCTCGTCCGCCGAGAGCTTCGCGCACGCCTCCTGCGCCTTCAGCTCGGCGCGCTCGAACGCCTTCTTCTCTGCCGGCGTGAACTGCGTCTGCGCCGGCGCGAACGTCGGCACCGACTCGGTCGGCCGCTTCTTCGCCGCCTCGTCGTCTCCTGCGCCGGCGCTCGTCTGGCCGCCTACGACAGCAGGCGGCTTCTTCGTCGCAGCGGCGGTCGGGGCCGTGACAATGGCGGGCGGCTTCCCGTCGCTGCCGAGCGCCATCGCGACCGCCTCGAGCCGCGGGATCGGGATCTGCAGCGGCAGGTTCCCGCCTGCCGAGCGCGCGGTGCGTGTTGAGCGTCAGGCGCCATTACAAGTGCGTTCCGGTCGCGAGCCACGTACGCGCCGCCGAGGACGTCTTGGCGTTCTCCAGCAGCGACACGACGGTCTTGTCGACGTCGTAGTTGGCGGCGCGCAGCGCGTCCGTGACCTGCTGCGTCGAGAACCTGCTGCCGAGCGTGTCGGTGACCTGCGGGACCATCATCGCCAGCAGTTCTGCGCGCCATGGAGCACGTAGACAGTGATATCAGCGGCCACTGCGTGTGGCGAGCGTGGCAGACTGCGAGAGAGTGCACCCGAGTCGTCCGCGTCCTCCGCCGCCTGCGCCGGCGGCTGCTCCACGAACGCGAAGACCGACTGGTGGTGGCTCGGCGAGTCGCGGCGGTACATGAATGCGTCTGAGCGCCAGAGAGCGATACATTCGTGTGAGCGAGCGGCAGCGCACGAAGCAGTCGATCAGGCGGCCGCCACGCACTCGAGTTGGGCGACGCTGGCGTGTCGTCATAGTAGTCGTCGTCATAGTCTGCAGCCGACAGCGCGTCAGCAGCTGCTGCTTTCGTAGAGATATGCGATATAATAGGTCGGAGGAGGAAGAAGCCCCCGCACCGTCGTCCTCGTACGAGTACGCGCGGTTGCGCACGTCGCGGTGGCGCGACATCGTCTCGAGCTGCCTGTCGGGTGCTTCCTGCGAGAACGTGGCAGTGAAATCGTATAGTGAATAAATCAAGGTGGATCGTTTTTCTTGTTTCAGGGACACGCATGTGGTGGCTGGCAGTCTTCCTTCCTTCCTGTCGATGCGCCGCTGCACATGACACGCGTGACGCGACGACGCCGACGTCCTTCGGTGGCGTGACGCTCGTGACATTAAGACGTACATTAGCTTAATAATAACAACCGTGGGGGGGGGGGG